>JAQQSW010022642.1:0-10420 GCA_028646575.1 Pseudocheirus occidentalis
AATCTCAGAGAGAAGGCACTAAAATGGAAGAGGGCTGGCAAAGGCTTCTCGATGAAGGTAGGACTTCATATGAGATTACAGGAAACAGCAGGTAATAAAGAAGAGAATTTCAGGCATGGGGGACAGTCAGTCAAAACGCACACAGTCAGGAGATGGAGCTACATGCAAAAAACAGTAAGGAGGTCAGTATGGTTGGATTATAAAATATAAGGAAGGAAATAATGTATAAGCAGTCAAGAAAGGTAGAAAAAGGTCAGGTGATAAAGGGCTTTAAAAGCCAAAGAATTTTTAATTGGATCCAGGAGATAATAGTTCCTGGAGTTTACCTCTTCTGGAAGGCAAGTCAATTCTGAGTATTATGGAAGTTGCTGACACAGTTTTGTTCAACTACCATTCCTCCAAGACCTCAGTGGCACCACCACACATCTGTGCCCAGCTATCCCTTTAAAAATAAGCTATTTTCTCCAACTGCCAACATTTCATGTATGTAAAAGAAGTGCCAAGGACTGGAATGGTGGTATTGAGATACTACAGTAAGCCAATTGGCACACATTAGGAACACAGAGGAGTAGAGGGAGGATATTAATGCAATGGAAAGGTTAATTAGAGACCTATTAACAGCCCCCACTGATTCAGCTGTATTATAGTCTCTCTATCCATAGACCTAATCTGCCTCCCAAGGTACCTCCTACTGTATCTAGGAGTGAGTAGTTCAGTTTTTTCTTTGCTAAGTGAGAGTCCACCACAACATGTAAGCTGTTCATTAAGACTATTTTTATTTTGGTGGGGGAGGTGGGAAGAGAAGGTTTGTCCTCAGTGGTACTGAAAGGCCTCTGGGTTGCGCTTCCCACTAGGCTACTAATAATCAAGCAGCATGAAAAAACAATAGTCCCTTAATATTTCATTGACTTTTTCATTACTTTCCATTTTTCAGTATCTTTACTTTTTCACTTTTACTTTTCTGCTTTTCACTTTTTTTCAGTATCTGGGAAGTGTTTTAGAGACAAGTCTGGAGTAAGAAGAATACAGTATATCTCAGAAGATACCACCAACAAATTAAATCATATCTAGCAAAGGATGAACCAAATGAACATCAGCTCTGGTACTAGATCAATAGGAGTTGAGTGAATAAGAAACCGAAATGAATATGTCATTAAGAGTCTTTTTAACAAGATATTGACAGGATTGGTTCAGTCACAATGGCCCCTCAGAGAAGATACCCAAAGCTAGGCACATTTCTGGGTATACCAGGTTCTCATTCTCATTACCTTGACCTGAGAAAAGTAAATAGGGGAATGAAGATACTTACCAACAGAAAGCAGCTCAGTGAGAACCTGGAGGATATTCAGAATTGATTCTCTATCAGAAGAGCTCTGAAATCGGAACAGAGGAAATCATCTTTGAGGAGGTGGGACTGGTGATTTACAAGCCTCTAAGCAATAACAATTGGTTCCATTCCTTCTACCTGCTCTTCAATGACCTTGTTACAGTAGTCATACCCTTTGTCATTCATCTTCAACTACTTCACCCAATATCCTATTCCCTTGTTTACCCTTTACCTCTGGCTATCCAGATGCCATCCAGCATGTCCAGGCAGGAATGACAACTTAGTTACTCACATACCTGGGATGAGAAGTAAGACAACCAGACTATGCTATCTACCCTGCAATGTGTCCTAAGGTCTTTTAGACCTTACTCTCTACCCTACCATTGCATTTCAAAGATTCTCAAGCACTGCCCTCTTGCCTGTATGTGCATCCTAATGGCCTATGGACCTTGACACTTGCCCTGTTGCTGCACCTTTAGGACTTTTAGGTCTCTCCATTTGCAACTGAACCCTCTGGTAAATACTATTTCCTCCAATTAAAGCAGAAGTCCCTTAAAAGCAAAGATTATCTTGATTTTTCTATTTGCATCCCTAGCTCTCAGCATAGTGTAAGATAGACATATCTTAAGTGTATAATAATTGTTTTAATTCATCTTGTTCGTCGTCCTACAGACTTAGGTCTCCACAAACTTAAAACAGTTTTTAAAGCCTTCCCTTTGTCTATCTACTTGACTATTATCCATATGTTCTTCAGCCCCTTGTAATCTGCCATCTTACCATTCTACTGAAATTGTATGCTTGCTCTCTCTGACTCTCTGTCTCTCTGTCTCTCTTTCTCTCTTTCTCTCCCCCCTCTCTCTTTCTCTCTCCTTTTCTCTCTCTTCCTGTATATGTATGTATATACATGTATATATGTCACATTAACTTCTTTAAATAATACTTCTTCCATGAAGAAAATATACCTTCTTTAACCCTAGAGAAAATGGCAGCTCTTCCATGAAAAAATGATACCCCTTGACTGCATTTGTCAAGAAATAACTTCATTCTGACTGTCTCGCTTCCCCATAGCACTTTTGTACCTCTCATCCATTAGGCAATACTATATCATTACCTGGGTCTTACCCATGGTTCACCCTATGACTAGACTAGTACTTTTTAAGCAATAGGCACTTAAATGTTACCTGAGTGTTGAATGAATCAATAGACTGACACTTATGTAATACCTCATGGTTTGTATTATACATAATTTCTCATTCAGTCTTCATAACTCTGTGAAATAGATAGTATAAGTGCTATTATTCTCATTTGGCAGAAGAGGAAACTGAAGCAGAGAGGTCAAGTGATTTTCACAGGACCACACAACTTATAAGTATCTAAGGCCATTTAAATTCAGGTCTTTAGGGCAGAGAGGTGGTGCAGTGAATAGAGCACCGGCCCTGGAGTCAGGAGGACCTGAACTCAAATCTGGCCTAAGATACTTAAAACTTACTAGCCATGTGACCTTGGGCATGTCACTTAACCCCAATTGTCCTTCCTTCTCCCCTCAAAAAAATAATGAACTCAGATCTTCTTGACTCCAGTTCTATTTTTCTACTTTACTTATGTGCCACATAGATTAAAAAAAACAAAAACCTGAGGTTCAAAGAATTTAAATGATTTCCTCAAAGCAATAGCTAACCAATCATGAAGCCAGAACTTTGAATCTTGGCCTTCAGGAAGACACCATAGTTTGATGGACAGAACATAGGGTCAAGGGTTAAGTTCTTAATGAGCTAATTTTGTGAATTCTGGCAAGCTGTGGGAGACAGGAGTGAGATTCTGTTTTCTTTATATATAAGATGGTGATGATAATATTTCTGCTGTCTATATATGAGCTGTGCAGATCAAGTAAAATAATACATGTAGAGTGCTTTGAAAATTTTGAAATGTTACTGCATAAAAAATTCATCTGTTAGGAAAGTAGACCGACTCTAGCTAAGGGTAGGGTTGTTTCTACTAACACACATAGATATGTGCTTCATTAGGTTGCATTATAGTGGGGGGACTTCCTGAAGTTGTACGCCTATGTGAGGAAAACCAAGATGAAAAAAAAAACAACCACAGATATCATACTTCGATGTTGCAGACATGATGCCATCCAGGTATTTATGCATCAGGAACAGTGTTACTTAGTAAACCTTCTCTGGAGCCTTGCTTTGGGGAATACAGCAGTAGAATGAGCTCTAGAGGGAACGTTGATAGGCGCAGAAATAGAACAGGGGAAGGTGACTTTGGGAGACCTATATAGCATATTTACCATCGTTATTTATCAGCAGACTTTTTTTTTTCAAATCAAGGGCTTATGACAGTAAAGAGAGATCACCTAAAACTGTCCTGATAAAAAGAGCCAGACTACCCAGGCTTAAATTGATGCTTATATGTTTTATTGTAGGTCTTATCATTAACTGTTTGATCAGGAAGGGACTTTAGAGATGATCTCTTGCAAATCTTTTATTTTACAGAGGAGCCATCTGAGATTTAGTTATCTAAGGTCACTGTAATGGGAATGAGAATTTGAAGATCTTTCTTGCCCCTTAATAGACCTAGGGTTTGAAGACCTTCCCTGCTTTGAAAGTAAACTCAGCCCCCTCATAGGCTGAAGGTAATCACAGGGAGCCTGTGATGGAGGGAGTTTGCTGAAGGGAAGCAGAGCCCACAGCAAGCTGGTTCAGAGCCAGCCAGACACTGGGGGGGAGAGGGGGAGAGAAATGGGGGAAGGCTATTCAGGCAAGGAGGTAGAGAGATTTGTTAGTAAATATTGATTGTATTGGTTTGTGGGAAGACTGAAGGATGCTGTGGCTCTCAGGGTTATTATGGCTTCTGAATATCTTTGGTACTATGATGGAGTTGGCTTACTGGTTTGGGGATTCAGTTTTCCGGTGTCTAAATAAATACTTCAGTTCTTTCCTCTATCTGGAGAGTTTGGTATATTTTGCTATCAAACATCATGCGATACCTGTAGTCATGGTCTTTATCAAGATTGTTGGCGCTGTAAATATCGCATTGGCGCTACAGTCATGTAGCTTGTTCAGTGGCAGAGCCATATCTGAAAGTTCCCCTTCTAGCATCTTTCCACTATACCACATATCAAAGTACCATAGCATTCTTTTCTATAATTAACCTCAGAGGTTAATTAGGATAATGGCTCCTCCATATGAAAAGGATCACAAAAAGTCATCTTATCCAATCTCAAGGCAACACTGCACCTAAGCTTATGACGCTTCCTTAAGGCTAAGCTTAAAACCCTCCTCTTCACTAGTCATACCCCACTAACAGTTTCTCTCTTTTGATTTATTATAGCTGTTTCATGAGTTCCACACTCTAGCAAAATATGTTGCTTTGTACTTCTTTTCTAATTGTTCCATATATGGATATTGTATCTCCCTACATCTCATCCCATTCATCCCAGGAATCTTGCCATCTCTCCTCCCAAAGCTCCACATCTCCTTATCTGCAACACCATGCTCCAGACAAGACTTCTAGAGATCATCTTTCCTCTGCCCCCCCACATACACACACACACACACACACACACACACACACACACACACTCCTGGCGAAGTCAAGTCATTCATCTTCGGAACTCTACTCTAGGGTTCAATTGAGTGCATACTCACCAACCCAACATATCTACCTGGCCTTTCATATCCCATTCATAGCCATACACTTTGGACATCTTGCTATATACGTTCTGCTACTATATGCATACCACGCACATTCATCTGTCCTACTCTTCCATCTCTTGCTCTTGTACTGGTCAGCAAATCAACTCTCTCATGACTTTTGGAAATGGCATGACAATCTATCACCCTATGGCTCCATTCACAATCCTCATGACTCTCCAAACCAAAATTCCATTTCCTGGCCATCACTCCCCTACATATGCTGTCTCTCTTTTTAGAATATATGCTCCTCGAGGGTAGGAATTATTTCTCTGTGGTATTTGTATCTCCATTACCCAGCATAGTGCTTGTCACATTTATTAAGCTTGGTAGTTTAATAAATAGGGCCACTTAGGTGACAGAGTGGGTCCGAAGTCAGGAAGTCTCATCCTTCTATCTTCAAATCTGGCCTCAAATACTTACTAGCTGTATGAATCTAGTCAAGTTACTTAACCCTAAATGTGTCAGTTTTCTCATTTGTAAAATCTGGAGAAAGAAAATTATCTGGAGAAAGAAAAAACAAACCACTCCAGCATCTTTGCCAAGAAAACCCCAAATGAGGTCACAGAGAGTAGGACACAACTGAAAAATGACTGAATAACAATAAAGCTTAATAAATACCATTTTGTTAGTTTATTCATTCCCTACTTTATTGCCAGTTCCTTACCAGATTCTAACCTTCATTAAGGTTGGGATCATATTATATTTTCCATACCTCTGTTTCTCCCAACACAGTATATCCCACATAAGAAACATTTAATAAACGTTACTTTTGTTGTTTAGTCTATTAAGTTCATTAGAATTAAATTAAACTTATGATAATAAGGACTGTCTCTCCCACCCCTTCCATGTGCTTCTTGGCACAGGGGAGAAAGTCACTGTTTACTGTGACAGAAGAGTCCATTCTTTTTTTTACTTTTCCAATCAAGGGTTTTATGTTATGTGCATTAGTATCCTTATAGGAAAAGTGGATGAGTTCATGCTGGGAATTTGAGATAAGGTAAAGAAATCTTTAAAAGAGGAGGAAGCAATAGGGACAGCATCATGACATCTGAGAATTACATCAACATATTCAATATCACATCACAGAATTATTTTTGTACTTTTTCATTACCTTTCTTTAAAAATGTATCATTTACTTTTGACTTTTCTTAAAATTTTGAGTTCCAAATCCTCTCCCCCTCCAGTACCTCCCCCATCTATTGAGAAGGCAAGCAATATGATATTAGTTATACATGTGAAATCATGCAAAACATATACATAACATACATAAAAATAATGTGGATGGAATGGTTTGTCTTGCTTTAATGGTCACTATGAACTGACTCATTCATCTGAGTTTTTATAGTAGTTCTCAGTCCTACCAGCCCAATGAACAAAGTAATCATTCTCTTCACACCAGCACATGTAGTGCATTCATGCTCTGATTGAAGGAATAATATTGGAAGGATATGAACTATCTCCTTTCCTAGCTCCTGCACCTACCTTTATTCCAGGCCCATTTGGGTTTTTCAAAAACTTGGATTTTTAAAATTTTAATAACAATAGGATAGCTGCATATTGTCTAGCAATAAAGTACGTCTCACTCATCCATTCAACATTTTTCTCAAGTCTTTTAGAAAACAGGATGAATTTCTGCCCTCAGAAGAGCTTATTACAGAACTATAGGAGAGGTGAGATGTCTTTCCAAGTAATTAAAATACAAGACAGGATATGTATAATAGGCAAAGTGTTTCTTTTATAGTTCACATAGATTTAAAACTAGAAAGTTGTGCATAGATTAGAGAGTAAAACTTCCTTACATTACAAAGGTAGAAAATAGATCCATGAGAGATCAAGTGATTCACACGCCACATGAATCTAGGTCCTCTGACTTCAAATCTTAAATTATTTTCATTGTACCATGTGTAAGTTCAAAAAAGGGAGATATTGGGTTGGGGCAAGTGAAGGCAAGGTAGGGAAGGTTAAGAATAAAGGAGGATTCATGAAGGGTATGACATGTGACAGGACACTGGAGGATGTGTAAAATTTCAACTGGTAGAGGCATGGAGGGAAAGCATTCTGACAGAAGAAGGTCTTTTGCCAAGAACAGTTCTCTTGTCATCCTCTGCTCTCTGCCAGGAAACGATGTTTCATAATCAGTCAAGGCACAGCTCCCCTTAAAGGAGGGGTGAAAATAATACATATCTTATCCAATCAACTTGACAAGGTCACTGAAAGAGCTCAGTTAGCTATCACCTAACTTCTGACACGCCTGTAATACACAGATTCATCACTGCCTTGTCCCATCTCCTTTTTTGTCTTCCCCTTTGCTGCCTCCCAATATGTCTCCTGCTGACCATGATCTGAGACTTCTGAATGTGTAAGTATATCCTAGTTGTTTCTCTGTGTTTCTAATGCTATCGACCTTGGCACCAACAATATACGGGAACTGTCCTTTGGGTTCTTCAAATTGATTGATTTTAACCTGTACTGCTTTCCAGAACTCTGTGTTCTACCTGCTCTGTTAGCTCAGCCAATGAGTCCATGATCAGTCCTGCCATATTTATCCCAGGCTCAGAACCCATAGGAACAGTGAGTGAGTGAGTGATAGTGTAGTATCTTCATAGGGGAATATGATTAGATCACAGAATTGAAGAAATTGAAAGCTTTCAATGGCCATTAATCCCACTCTTTGCTCAAACTGCTAACTTCATCTGTAACATTCTTAACAAACTTTCATTCAGTCTTTGACTGATGACCTTCAGGGAAATTACCACTTCCTGAAACAATGCATTCCAGTTTTGGATAGCTTTTGTTACTAGAACTTTTACTCTAAACTTTGCACTGAAACCTGCCTCTCTGGCATTTCTAACCTTTGGTCCTAGTTCTTCCTTCTGGATCCTAGTAGAATGATCCTATTTGAAAATCCTTCAAATGTTTAAAAAAACAACAATCTCCCAAGTCTCCTTGTCTCTTAAGCTCATCTTGTGCTGTTTCAATTGATTCTTGAATTCAAAGTTTTTGGATTCTTCTAGATCAGCAGTTCTCAAGCTATAGGTCGTGACCCCTCTGGGGGTTGAACAACCCTTTCACTGGAATCGCCTATGACCATTGGAAAACACATATTTCCCATGGTCTTAGGAACTGAGATACCGCTCCTCTATCCATCTCCAGGCAGGTCTGCCCATACGTAGATATGCCCACATACGAGTATTAAAGGGTCTCAGCATTAGGAAAGTTGAGAACCACTGCTCTAGAAGCTTTCCAGATTGACAAGGTCCCTTCTAAAATCTGGTGCCCAGAAATAGAAATACTACCCCAGATATCCAATGACCAGCGCAGAATACAATGGAACTATCACCTATCTTGATCTGGACATTGTACTTTTAATAATTTAATTTAATATATTTAATATAATATCACATTAGCTATTTTTTTGGTGTGCCATGTTACACTACTAATACCCTGTGCTTGTAGTCCACTAAAACTCCCATGCTTTCTATCTTCATTTCCCCATACTTATACAATTAATTTTTTTTTTGGAATCCAACTCTAGGACTTTCACTTTATCCCTATTAAATGATATTTTGATAGCTTCAGCCTATCATTTCAACCTGTCAATATCCTTCCAAATTTCCATTTCATTATTCAAAGCATTAGGTATGTCTCCCAACTTAATGCCAGTTGGAAAATTTTATATCAATGCTTTTATCTTAGTCACTGAGAAAGTTCACCATTGAGAACCAACAAGATGTAGAAGGGAGTTCACTAGACAGTTAGGAAACCTTTGGTTTGCTTTCCTATGTAACTTTGGGCACATCGCTTCAATTCTCTGAGCCTAAATTTTTTCAACTATAAAATTTTTTCATGCTAATGCTCCTTACCTCATAAAATTATTATAAGGGGGGAGAGATTTGCAAATCCAAAATTACTATGTATACATGAACTATTATTTTCTGATTCCTACTTTAGAAACAACTGTAAATTAGATTTTTGAAGAGCCCTGTGCCTTTGAAAAATCTTTTTTCCTTGACTTCATCATCTGCATTGGGAACTTTGGCTGAATAGTGGCAATCCCACCATGCCATTTGTCTGCACCTGCCCATCACAGCAGAATGGAATTTTAACAAGAAGTGCCATACTCAGAAATGCAGTGCTCAGTCCAACTACCACTGATTTACATCCAGGCACCAACACATGCACTGCTTTGGCCCTTCCAAACCATTTCACTAAAATCTGGGAATGGAGGCCAGGGCATGGAGATTACTATATCACGTGAATGAGTTGCAGCTACTCCAAATTTATAGACCGGGAGGCATGAGAAAGGCTCAAGCTAGTGGGAAAAAACTACAATGGTTCTCCTCTCTAATCATACATGTTACCATCTCCCTCACCTTTACTCATTCATCATTTTGTGGAAGAGCATAGGAAGTAAGAATCTAAAAAAAAAAGTGATAGGTGAAGGAAAGGAGAAAAGAAAAAAGAGAGAAGTGGGGAAAAATCAGAAGATAAGGACAAAAATAATAGGGGAGGGTACACAGGAAAGGCAAATATTCCATTTCAAGCCCCACTATCCCACTCCCATGAAGCCTTCCCTTCCAGCAAAGAAGCATTTGAGTCAGTATGACAAATCAATGTCTTAAAGACTCTATTCTCCAATATGGTGTCTTCCCACTAATGTGTCAAAATAATATAAGACACTCTGAAAGATCTAAGAATGGAGGCAACTACTGTGTCCAGCACAGTTGTAAGTCTGGTCTACTACAGGCAGCTTTCTTCAATGACCTTCTGCTAATAATGCATAATTGCTATAAGAATTTGGGCCAACTATACATGGAAGAAAAATTGAAGTTGTTGAAGAATGTTGTAATGCCATGCACCGGCAGATTCCCAAAAGAATGCTACTGTGAACAGCTTTCAAGGTTCGGATTACACAGCAATAGTGAACACTGTTTATTCCATTAAAAATCAAGGCAACCATTAAATCAATTCACAATACAATAACCAGTCTTCCACTCATGGGGCAAATCAATAATCATTCAATCAATTCATAATACAATAATCAAACTTCCTCTTATGGAGCAACCATCTATCAATTCAATCACTAAATACAATCATTAGAAAACCACACAAATCCTCTACCCCTTGGTGTCCAGCAACCCTCAGTTTCGTCCAAGGGGAGGCCTTTTCTTCATCTTGACTCCAGGTGGTCTCTCTGATTCCCTGGATCCCCTTCCATGGTCCCAGCTCCCTTCTGAATCCACCAAACAGTCACCTGGATTCAAAAGCAGATAGCTTCCAGGTTCTCATCCAGTCCTCAGGGCAGTCCCTGGCACACACTGAAGTTCACAGGGTCCAGCACATCTCAAACCCTTCACCACTTCTCTTGACTGGAATTCAAGGATCAGCC
>JAQQSW010022643.1:0-10420 GCA_028646575.1 Pseudocheirus occidentalis
CCCTGGGAAGCCCCACACCTTAAATTCTCTCTAAGTTTTCCCACTTGATCTGGCTTTTTCTGTCACCCTTAAGCTATCCTAGCCCTCCATTGTCTATTATCTCTGAATTTCCTCCAGCCACTTCCCACCCTTGATCCCATCAAAGGCCCATTCTCTTGGTTCCCAGAATCTGACCTCTAGTCACCCCAGTCCCATCAAGATTCTCCTTAGACTCCTCCTCAAGACCCTACCTGAAACCCCTCCTCTAGTCACCCCAGACTACTTGGCTACCCCTAGATGCCTCTCATAGCCTTTCTGTATTTAAGATGATCCTGCCTCAGGTGTTCAGATTCAATCTAGCTCAGATTTATTCTGGCCATTTGTCAATACAAATGTTACAAATGTTCAGATTCCTTAACAGTCTACCCAGTATGGCAAATCTTTACTAAACTTTGTTTTTCTTCGGCTGAAAGAAGGCTTGGGTTGAACTCATTCAAACAGGACCCATTGTGTTGGTATTTTATGGTCCTGAACACCCCTAAACCCCAACATTTTAAACACCAACAGCTAGACTTTGAATTCACTTTCTCAGATCCAAGACCAACTTTCTATCTTCTACTCCAAAGTTACTTCTTCCTCTCAAAGGAAGATAACAAAACATACCAGCTACATCAAGGGTAATTTTTACATTGTGTTGCTTGCAATGAGCCTCGGACCACCATGGGGATTCCCTAATGCAATTCACAATAACTCAAAAAAGATGGTGCTAATGATCTACAAAGGAAGAATAAAATGAACACTTATTGCTCAGGTTATGGCAGGAAAATGAATGGGCAGTCCATTTCGCTTTGCTGAGTTTTAGGGTTTGGAGGTACTTGAGACCCCAAAATACTAACATGCTGAGTCCTGTCAAATTAATTTGACCAAGCCTTTCCTCAACCAAAATAAAACAAAGTTTATTAAAGATTTGCCATATTGGGTAGACTCTTTTAAGGAGCTTGAGCATTTGTGTCACTAATGCGAGCAGGCCAAATTGAATCTGAGCATCTTCATGGTGGCAAGATGCATCTTATATACAGAAAAACTGTGGGAGGGATCCAGCTGTGGTCTAATAGTTTGGGGTTATGAAGAGAGGGAGGATCTTGAGGAGGACTCTAGGGAGGATCTTTTAAAAAAAACCTTTTATTTATTTATTTTTAGTTTTCTACATTCATTTCCATAAGATTTTGAGTTACAAATTTTCTCACTGTCTTTCTCCTACCCCCACTCCAAGATATTGAGCCTATTGAATAACCCTTCCCTCAATCTGCTCTCTCTTATATCCTCCCCCATGCCTCTAACTTTCTAGTAGGAAAAGATGGATTTCCATACCCCAGTACATATATAGCTTATTTTCCAGTTGCATGTAAAAAAACAAATATTTTTTTTAATATTGGTTTTCAAAACTTTGATTTCCAGATTCTTTCCCTTCTTCCCTCTTCACCCACCCCACTGGGAAGATAAGCAGTTCCATATAGGTTGTACATGTGTAGTTACACAAAACATTTCCATAGTACTTATATCATGAGAGACTAACTATTTCCCTCCATCCTATCCCACCACTCACTTATTCTATTTTCTACTTTCACCTTGTTCCTTTTCAAAAGTGCTTGCTTCTAACTACCCTCTCCTCCAATCTTCCCTGACTTCCATCATCCCACCTCTTTTCCCCTTCCCCACTACTTTCCTGTAAGGTAAATTACCCACTTGAGTGCTCACATGGCACTGTGCTCTCCTCCCAGCTTGGTGTGATAGACCCTTCCTGACTGGCCAGGCTGCCTTCAGCAGGAGATTTGTTTCTCTCTGTCACTTTGTGGGTTCTATAGCTCTAAAATTTATTTAGAGTCGTATTTTACAGGTATTGGAGGTGGTTCAGCCAAGTTCCTGCTTTTATTCCACCACCCTGGCTCTGTGCTCCTACGGAGGATCTTGATGGGCTGAGGTCAGACTCCATGAACCAAGAGAATGAGATTTTGATGGGATCAAGGGTCAGAAACAACCAGAGGTAACAGACAATGGAGGGCTAGGCTAGGTTAAGGGTAACAGAGATTCATTCACTTTAATAATGGAAGGCTTTTGACCCCTGGGAAAAGCCAGATCAAGTGGGAAGATTCAAGGGGGTTCCTACAGCCTATAAAGTAGCAAGTGAATTGGATTTAAATGAGAGATCACCAGCTTCCCATTCTCCTCCAGAGCTATCTGGGTCCAGAGGCAAGATACAGATGAAGATGACTATAGATGGTCCCAAAAGAGTGGGAGACCTTGACCTTTTTAAGCCAAGGTCTCTCCAAGTTCTCACTATGACTGAGACAGGGCTCATTCAGTGATTAAGGCGAGTTAATAAATGAGCTGAGGAATGGAACCTTTTACCTAATCAGAGAAAAAAAATCAAACTTGGAGGGGAAGACCCCCAGGATTTCTGGCCAAAACAGAAACAATTACTATATACATTCTTTCTGAGCCATCTGGGCCCAAACTATGACCACTAAAGTAGGACTTGAGCTGAGAGCCAGAGTGAATTGAGTTTAAAACAGGGTCTTTAAAAAAGAAATCTAGCCAGTATACCCCTAGATATCTTGCTGGGTTTCAGCCATCAAAATTTACGTTTTATGTAGACAGAGGGGAAGGAAGGAAGGAAGGAGGGAAGGAAGGAAGGAAGGAAGGAAGGAAGGAAGGAAGGAAGGAAGGAAGGAAGGAAGGAAGGAAGGAAGGAAGGAAGGAAGGAAGGAAGGAAGGAAGGAAGGAAGGAAGGGAGGAAAAAAGGAACCAAGTTGCCAACTGGAACTGGCTAGTTGAGTCCCCAGTGGGACATCTGGGACTATCCACAGGATATTGCTTGTCTTTCATTATGGAAGAGGACCACAACATAAGGAAGATGATGCCATGACTTGCAAGTGAATTGGATTTAAGTGAGGGAATGTGTCATCAGCCTCTTGAGTCATCTGGGTTCAGTAGCATGATATACATCAGGATGACTGGAGATGGCTCCCCAGCTGTGATCTATACTAGTGAAGGGAATGCCCACATTAACAAGATCAGTGACCCATGATAGTATTAAAAGATTTTACTACTGTTAAATTTCACAAAACAGCCTAAATGCAAGTAAGTTGTCTATACATACAGGAGTTAATGAAGCCTTAAAACAAAAAGAAAACAAAAGTGCCGTTCTTTTTTTTTCTAAGATGGGAATTGTTCAGGTGCTATTAAACTTTAAAATTACTGAATTTGCTTCTTTTTTATAAATTCAATTTATTTCTAATTTTCCAAATTCAAGTAACCCAAGACATTCTCCTAAATGAATTAAAAATCCTTCAGGAGACGAAGAAATGTTACATAGAAAACAGCTTCCAAAACATGCAGAGTACTGATTGAATGTGAACACAGGGGAATCTAAGTACACTCACAAAAACATACACTGGGAGAATATCTGTGTGAAAAGCACTCAATCCTGAGAAGAGAGGCAAACATTTATCAAAAGGTGAATGCTTTCACATACCCATTTCACACCCTTTCCACACTCAGGTCAGTGATTCTGATTCTCTTGGTTCCAAGTGATAGCATTTAAAAAAATGATAACTGAACAGATATTTCAAATTTAATGTGTTTAAGGACTCCATGTCAGTTAAAGCAAGACTGCATAGCTTCTAGAATACAGAATTCTTGTGCATATACTAATATGTATTCAGAACAACGCAAAAACTATCTATGGAATGTTTAGCCCACAACAACCAGTAGATTTTGCTTATGCTGACACTTTGGTCCCCAATCTAATGCTTATTGAAATGATGACTATAATTCTCAACAGGGGTCCTTAGCATATCGAAAATAGTGTTTTAAAAGCCCAACAATTACCATTTGGAACAAAAGAGTAATCAAAAGCATTTGACCTTAGTAAGATCAAGTGCCTGCACTTGCATTGGATCTCTCCCTCTTCCCCTTCTTTCTCTCTCTCTCTCTCTCTGTCTCTCTCTTTCTCCATCTCTCTCTCCCTTTCTCTCTCCTTCCCTCTCTCTCTCTCTCTCCCTCTCTCTCTCTCTGTCCCCCTCCCTCACTCTCTCTTTCTTTTTCTTTTTCTCCCTGCCTCCCTCTCTCTTCTCTTCCCACAAATAAAGTTGTTTACACACACCCTGTCTATCATACACACACCCCTAGCCTGATATATGGCTCAGAGGATAGAATGCTGGCTGGATTTAGAGTCAGTAAGACCTGAGTTAAAATCTTGCCTCAGAAACGTGTTAGCTGTGGCACCCTGGACAAGTTAACTTTTGCTGTCTCAGTTTCTTCATCTGTAATTTAGAGGAAATAACAACACCTATCTTACAGGGTTGTTGTTATGATCAAAGTTAATAATATTTGTGAAGTACTTAACATAATGCCTGGAACATAGTAGACACTTTATAAATTCTTATTCCCT
The DNA here is from genome assembly GCA_028646575.1 of Pseudocheirus occidentalis. Lineage (NCBI taxonomy): Eukaryota > Metazoa > Chordata > Mammalia > Diprotodontia > Pseudocheiridae > Pseudocheirus > Pseudocheirus occidentalis. The sequence goes on from JAQQSW010022643.1 coordinate 4,433, forward strand.
CCCCTCTTCCCTTCCCTTTCTTTTCCCTTTCCCCATCTGTAAAATGTGCATAATAATGATAGTTAACTCTCAGGTTGGTTGTGAGGATAGGATATGATAATATTTGTGAATCACTTTGCAAACATTAAAGTGCTATATAAATGCTAGCTTGTATTATTGTTATTATACATAAAATTGTCCAAATGATATTAACTGTGGTTAATGTAATAAGGTAATATAATAATAAGTTGATCACTTAATATATTTTATTTTGACCAACATATTTTAATACTTTGTATTTATATTCCTTTAAAATTTCTTTCACAATTCCAATTTGTTGATATCATTAATTTATTGTATATAATCATAATTGAATAGGGGAAAGAAAAAGGGAATTCCTTCAGAAGATATAGAGTCCTTTTAATCATCCCGAATTGTTTCCTGACACAAATGCATCCTTTGACAACAATATTGTTTTGTTGATACTACATGGTTGAACATCTGCAAGGCATTAGACAAGGTTACATTTAAAAACAAAATAGAACTCTCCTTTCACTCCAAGAACTTAGTCTATTGCATGATTACAAATACATGACTCAGTAAATGCAGGAATATTTGAGGAGGAAGAGAACATTAACAAGTGGGGAATCAGGAAAACTCTCACCAAGGAAGATAATATTTTGAGTTCAGCCTTGAAGGAAGATAAGAATTTTGAACAATAGACTTGAGAAGGAATTCATTCCTGGTGTGCTCAATGCCTTGTACAAAAGTGTGGAAATAAGGGATGAAAATTCAAGGTTGGAAAACATCTAGATCAGGTCTACAAGAACTGATCAAGCACTTACTACATTGTGTTGAGGGGATTGTATCAGCAAGCACCCTAGCATACCCAGGATGGCTGTTAGCAGAGGTTCTTAGATCTGCTTTTCTAAAGGAAAGAAATTCAAAATGGATTAACAACCTTACTTTAATCAATCAAACATGTATCGTTTACTTAGTTCAGGGGGAAAAGTCAACACTCCAAACTTCAGAGAATACAAACAGAAGTTACAAGCAGAAAAAGAAACAGATCAGCGGACAGGCTTTCAGCTGTCTGACCATTACATCCATACCTAGTCAGTTACCAGAGAGGGAAGGACCAACATCTGGGTTTCCAAAGCCGGGGGGCTCAACAGCTGGCCAGAGTCTCATCTGGCCAAATTACACAACTCTTTCCAAAGTGAGCCCAAAGCAAAAACTCACATTAGGGTATATAGCCTTCTCCTAGATCAGAGAATGTCACAACCCTCTTGACCTACTGCTCAATCACAAAGTAATAAGGCGTGAGCATTCCTGAAAAACAAGCTTCCCGTCACAGGCTCCATGTGACCACATTCAGCTTATTGGGGGGCAGAGTATATTTTCAAATCAGGAAAGGTTCTCAAAGTCACTTAAGCCTATCAAAGGGCCTAGGGGCAAGGAAGATCTTCAGATTCCCATAACAGGGATACCAAAAAGGGCCACAAAAAAGATGTCCTTGAGCTAAAGGAGCAAAAATGCCAATGAGCAAGATAGTATACAAATAACAAGGTAAATATAAGATACACACACACATACACACACACACACACAGAAAATGAGCCAGAGTAGCTGGATTGTAGATTATATGACAGGAAGTAAAGTGGAAGAAGACTGGAATGGTAGTAAGGAGCAGTGAAGTATGAAGTACTATAAATGCCAAGCGGAAGATGTTCTATTTGATTCTGAAGATAACAGCGTTCAGGAAGGTGACAAAAGTAGACTCACGTTTTTCAAAAATAACTTTTGTCAACTGAGTAGAAAAGGAATTGGTGAGGGGAGAGACTTGAAAGGAGACCTATTAGAATTCTCTTGCAATAGTCCAGGCAAGAGGCAATGAGGCCTGAACTAATGTAGTTGCTGTGTGAATGGACAGAAAGACATACAAGAGTTGTCACAAAGGTAGGTGAAAAAAAGATTGATAACAGATTTGAAATGTGGGGTGAATAAGAATGAAGCTTAGAGGATGCTACCAACTTTGCAGACTGGCAATACTATGTAAATTAATTTACTTATTTGGTGTTATGCTAATTTAATTAACAATGAATTACTTTACAGAACTAGAAAAATAGTAAAAAAAATCCATCTGGAGGAACAACAGGTCAAGAATATCAAGGGAATCAACAAAAAAATGAGAAGGAAGAGAAACTAGGGGCACCACATTACAAACTATACTATAAAACCATTTGATACTGGGTGAGAAATAGAGAGGTTGATCAGTGAAATGGATTAGGCATAGGATATATAAAAGCAAATGAGTACAGAAACCTAGAATCTGATAAAGGCAAAGATCATAGCTATTAGAGCAAGAACTCACTGTCTGACAAAAAAACTGTTGGGAAAACTGGAAAGTATTGTGGCAGAAACATACATAAATTAAGATTTCACACTATATACCAGGATAATTACAAAATTGGTAAATGATTTAGATGTAAAAGGTGGTAACATAAGCAAATTAGTGGAAGAAATTACCTGTTAGGGTTCATGACCAAAATAAGAGATTGACAGGAGGTAAAATAATTGATTTTGATTACATAAAATTAAAAAGCTTTTGAACAAACAAAACCTATACAGCTTAAATGTGAGAAAAAGCAAGAAACTTGGGGAAGAGGGGGTCTTGCAATAAGTTTCTCTGATGAAAGTCTCATTTTGAAACTGAGCCAAGTTTACAAAATTAAGAGCCAATCCTTTAAGTTATGACTTAGTAAACAACTGTTAGAAGAAGAATTCAAACATATTAATATCTACATGATTTTTTCCATGTTTTAAGCCTTTAATTGAGGAAATGCGAATCAAAAGAACTTTGAGGTACGACCTCATACACATTAGTTTAATTAAGACAACAAAAAAGGGGAAATGACAAAGATCAGTAGTGAAGTAAAGTCAGCTAGGTAGTTCAGTAGACAGAATGCTAAACTTGGAGTCAGGAAGATCTGGGTTTGAATCAAGCCACAGACACTCACTAGCTGTGTGATCCTGGGCAAGTCACTTCACTTCTGTTTGCATTAGTCCTCTGAAGAAAGAAATGATAAAGCACTACAGTATCTTTGCCAAGAAAGCACCATACAGGATCACAAAGAGCCAGAAATGACTGAAATGACTGAATGACAACAACATGAAGAAGTGAGCATAAATAAAAATGTATACACTAATGTACGGTTGGTAGACTATGAATTAGCACAGCCATTCTGGATAGAAATTTGGAACTATGCCCCCAAAGCTATTAAACTATATGTACACTTTGATCTAGCAATACTAGGTCTTTACCCCAAAAAGATAAAATAAAGAGGAAAAGGACCCATGTATATAAAAATAGTTATTCAAGTTCTTTTTCTGGTGGCAGAGAATTGAAAACTGTGGTGATGTGCATCAGTTAAAAATGGCTGACCAAATTATGGTGTATGAAAATGATGGATTACTATTGTAATGTAATAAATGAAACTTTAGTAAAAAAAAATTGGAAAACTTTATTAATTGATTCAAAACAAAGTGGGCAGAGCCAGAAGAACAATGCATATATTAGTAAAATTGTGATAAAGATAATCAACTTTGAAAGACTTAATATCTCCAATCAACACAATGATCTACCACAGTATAAAAGACTCACAGAGAAACATGCTATCTACCTCCAGATGGAAAACTCATGGACTCAGAGAGCAAACTGAAGGATATTTTCTTCTTTTTCTTTCTTTTTTTTGAGGGGAAAGGATATGGCCAATGAGGAAATTTGTTTTTCATTATTATACACATTCATAACGGGTTTGTGGGGTCCCAATTGTGGAAGAGCCATAAAATACAGTAATAAGTGAAAAGCCATAAAGACTTAAACTCTATGGAAGGTGGAAGCCCAAACATGGTGACCTTCTAGAAAGTCATGAATTAGATACTGAATGCACTGAGTCATAACTTAAGATACTATGACCTATGAAAGCCATAACAAGAACATTATGACCAGTACATGATCAATACACAAACTTTGTTTCAGCATGACATCGCTGAAACAAAGTTTGTGTATTAATGTCAAGCTCATTACTAAGCAGAAAACCAAAACTATCTACTGCTCGGTAGTGATATACCATCTAGCTCCTCCTCCCTTTGCCTGTTTTCTATATTACTATGGGAATTTGGGGGTTCTTTGTGGGCATCTCTTGAACTATCTGGCCGCTGCCCCAGACTGAAGATTGCCTCAGTTTTTTAAGTATTCATAAAAATTGATTAGGATACTTAGTCTCTTCCTTTGGTATCAAAAACACACCTCACAGTTACGGGCAAGGTATAGGTTTCCCTTCCCAATGGAATTTTGGATCTTACAGCTGGCATAGTCAGCAGGATACCAATGGAATGCCAAGAAGAAGTCGGGGCTAGCTAGTGATGGGAAGACAAGGCTGGTGGTTGATACAGGATAGCCATTTCCCATGGCACTGGGGTAAGCCACCACCAATGAAGGGGAAAATACCAGAATGAAGAGTTAAGCTCATAGACAAGAAGGTGATAAAGGTGGAACCTATGAAAAGACATCAATACAGGGGAATATTCAAAGGATGGTATAGACGAGACAGTCTCTTTCCCTCTCCCCTTTTCCCTCCTTTCCTGACTTCAGCAGCCTCAAAGGAATGGGTGAATGAGAGAGAGAGAGAGAGAGAGAGAGAGAGAGAGAGAGAGAGAAACAAAGAAAGAAAGAAAGAAAGAAAGAAAGAAAGAAAGAAAGAAAAAAGAATAATAGTTTCATTGAAAATTTTTGGGTTATAATTGGTAAAGGCAAATAGAGGAGGGTAATAGAAGTGTCAGATCAGAATAGAAAAGAAATAAGAAATATATAGTTTTAAAGGGGCATTGAACAAAGTTCACCAGAGGGATAAGTAGCTAGAAGGAAAGGCAAAAAGCTTTACGCACATAAGAATGAGAGGACCATGGGCAGAAAGAAAGGCATAATCAGTTTGCATTGACAGTATGAATGGAGAGTTTGACAGTAAATGGTTTGGAAATTTTTAAAAAAGATAAAAAAGTTTACCATCACTTTAAAACTCCAGAATTAAATCATCTTCTTTTGAATGATTATTAAAAGACAGGTTTGTGGGATGTCAGTAAAAGCTGCAAGGCTTGCAGTTGGAACTGGACTGCACTTAACCTTTCCTGACTTACCAAAAAGAGCAAAAATTCTGTGTGCCAGAACACAACCAAAAGGGAATTGAGTTTGATCGGAATATCTAGCTAGAATTTAGGGAGTTTTAGAAACTAAAATTGAATACTTTTAAAATTGGGGTATGTATGAAAATTGGAAAATTGAATGTAGATATAAGAAACTCCTATGCATAAGAAGAAATCACAGAGAGCTATAGGGAAATTGATAAGCTATGGGTTCCAGGGGGGGCGGAGCCAAGATGGCGGCATAGAAGCAGCAAGGTCCCACAGCTCCCACACCACCACCCTAAACACCCATATAATTATGAGCCCAGATAAAGTCTAGGACTCTCAGACTCACAAAAATACAGAGAACACATCTTTTGCTGAAGGTAACTTGGCAGGAGGGGCTCATCACAGCAGCCGGGAGCGGAGACTGAAACAGCCTGAAGCCAAGACCAAGGCCAGGCCTGGGAAGTGGGAAGAAGCCAAGCCCTGCAGCCAGTCTTCAGAGGTTCTGCAGCCTCCAGTACCTCCACATCTGCCAAGGCGTGAAGAATGGGGACAGGAGAGGGGCAGCTCACACCACAGTGGAGCAGAGACCCTGCCAGCCCAAAACTGCAGCTGTGGTCAAGCAAGGTCCCAGGGCGACCACGAGGAGTGGAGCCTCCCAAACCTCAGCTTGAATCTACTTCAAAGAAAATCTAAAGCACCTGCCTAAGGGAATCTTCAAATCCTTAGAGACAGTTAGTAAAAGTGAAACATTGAAAATTAATTTGGGGGTGGTAAAGCAGTTCTGCCAATCTGCCCCCGGGGCAAGAAAGCACTGGG
>JAQQSW010022644.1:0-10420 GCA_028646575.1 Pseudocheirus occidentalis
TCCTTCAAGAAATTCTCAAGGAAAATTGCCCTGATATTTTGGAACCAGAGGGCAAATTTAACCACGGCCCAAATGTCCCAGATTTGTTTCCACTGACCACAATCTGGCCTGTACAAATATAAAATTGGAAATCCTGTTGCAAAACTCTGGGCTATGACCTAAGATTCATGAAATATTGTCTGCTCTCATATTGATATTGATATTGTTAAAGCATTTACCTTCTGCTTTTATATCTAAATTGATACTGATGACATATTTTGTCAGCTTTCATATCCATATTGATACTGTTTACCTGCTATGTAAGCAAGATTTTTGTGGTCAGACTGTATTAATTAAGTTCCTAATTAATGGGAACATAGAACAGTAGAAAGGGGGAAAGAGGTGGTCTTTTGAGTATGTAACCAAGCTTTACATTCTATATTTTGGGGCCTCTCTCAACAGACTGCTTCTGGTGATGATGACTCCTCCCCTTCTCATGGGAGGTAATAAAGATCTCTTTTTGTTTCTCTGAAGAAACCTCTGAGTTATTGAATTTATTTTGGGCAAGGGTCTTTTGTCCCACACACTATGGACTGCTACTTCCTTAAATGTACCATGTAATATTAGAATTTCAGTAATGTCTTTGCATTCCTACTCTTAAGATATTTTTTTTTTGTTTAGGTTGAGTTGAATCACACCCTAGGTCCCCCCATCCTGAGATTTTACTTTGTGAAGGAACCTGGCTCAAGTTGCATCTAAGGCCTTCTATGGCCTTGATACTTTCCATTAGGATTTATGGTGTGAAGGGCAAAACAACCAAAACAAAGTGACTTTCCTTGCCTAGATTGCCAAAGGCCACAGGGATCTCATGACCAGGCCTTGCTACCTCATATTTTCTCCTCCTCCTCTTCTCCTAAAAGTATAAAAATTTTTTCATGGGTCTCTTTGGGAAATCCACTGGACATTCACTTAGGGTGTCAGGTATACTATCCTGTTGCTGAGGTTTCAGGGCTTAGGGATTCTTGAGACCCCAAAATACCAACATGCCAGGTCCTGCAGAATTAATTCAACTCAAGTCTTCTCTCAGTCAAAATATAACAAAGTTTATTAAATATTTGCCATATTGGATAGACTCTTAAGGAGCCTAAGTATTTGTGACACTTGTATTGACAAGTGTGGGCCAGAACACTCTGGCACAGCCTGAGGTTGCACTAGATTGAATCTCAACACCTTCATGGAGGCAAGATGGATCATATATACAGAAAGATGGTGGGAAGATTTAGGGGAAGTCTAAAGGAGGGGTTTTGAGTGGGTCTTGAGAAGGAGTCTAAGAAAATCTTTACCAGGACTGAGGTCAGACTCCAGGAATGGGATTAAGAGTACCTGAAGATGACAGACAATGGAGGGTTAGACTAGTTTAAGGGTAACAGATTTGGGTATAGGTATTTTAATAGGATCAAGAGTGGGAAGTAGCAGGACAATGGAGGGCTAGGCTAAGTTAAGAGTAACAGAGATTTGGGCCTAGCAATAATGAAAGGCTCATGGCTTCAGGCAAATGCCTTATCAAGTGGTAAGATTCAAACAGGTTCCATCACTGTTATCTCAATTAAAGAAGCTTTAATCCTCAACTCATGACTTTGATTTATTTTAGGACTTGACAGCAGCTTAGCTCAGTTTTTCATCCTCATTAAGATTATTAACTGAGATATGGAGGTCAAAGGATGATAGACTTAAAATTGGGAAGAACTCTTATGATCAGCTAGTCCAACGCCATCTTTCTATAGTTGAAAAAACTGAAGCCCAGAGAAGTTAACTAACTTGCCCACGGTCACAAGGGAAAAAATGGCTGAGTCAGCATTAGAGCCCAGTTCTCCAAAGCCAAATCCAGTATTCTTTTACAAGTCCTGAAGTATATATGATCTTTTATAATCTAAATAGAAGAAATCTTGCACAAAAGGTCAAATCCATAAGATAGTGGACCAAAAGATGGGGCTTTAGCACTTTTCCCCTTGTGCTCATTTCCTCTTCCATTATTAGAAAGTATTACTGTAATTTTAAAAAAAAGATATTATGCATGTTCTTGCAATCTGAATAGCTAAAGCAAACAAACAAACAAACAAAAAACCCCGTCCTTTGTGAGATGTTGCCATTGGAAAGGAAAATCAAATCCCCTTGATTATCCCCTGCTCTCTCTTCCTTTCCTACAGTCTCTGACAACAAGATGAATCTGGTTCTTGCTGAGGTCACCCCCTCTACAGGTACCCTTGATCCTTTACTCTTTTGTCTTCAGTAAATTGAATCTTTAATCATTCTTCCTCTCTTTTAAATCTTTGACATCTTGCTATCAATTAGGTCCTTCCCTACTATCCTCATACTGATGGAGTACAGGCTCTGGGAATCCCCTTGAACTCTGAATCATCTTCCCATTTGATGAGGCATTTGCCTGAGTCCATAAGCCTTTCATTATAGCTAGGCTCAAATCTCTTATTCTTACTAGCCTAGCCCTCCATTGTCCATCTACTTTCCACCCTTGAGCCTATCATAACATCTGTACCCAAATCTGTTACCCTTGAACTAGCCTAGCCCTCAATATGTCATCTCCAGGTAGCCTTCGGCTATTTCCCACCCTTAATCACTCATTACTGGAGTCTGACTTCATTGACTCCTCCTGAAGACCCTCCCCAAACTCCTCCTTTAGATCACCCCTAGATTCCTCCCACAACCTTTCTGTACATAAGACCCCATCTTGCCTCCATGTGGTGTGAGAGCGCCATAGAGTTTTCTACCACAGACTTGTTCTGTGTCCTATATAAGCCCACTTGCCCAATGCAAGCCTTATAGATACCAAGGCTCCTTAAGAGTCTACCCAATATGGCGAACTTTTAATAAACTTTACTTTTCTTTGGCTGAGAGAACACTTGAGTGGAATTCATTCAGCAGCACCTAGTATTTTGGTATTTTGGGGTCTTGAGCACCCCTAAACCTATACCTCATTATTTTATGGTTATCCTCTTCAATACATGCCCAAGTATCCCCTATACTTAAAAAAAAAAAACCTTCTTCACTAAACCCTACCAGCTCCTCAAGCTATGCTATCTCTCCTTCCTTTCTCAGCCAAACTCCTCGAAAAAGTTACCTCCACTCTTTGTCTACAATTCTTCTCCATCTCCCTCCCTCCTTCTGTGCCCCCCACTCCCCCCCATAACTTGTATTTGTCCTTTGTTTTTGAAGAGGACCATGGCATTAGGGAAATGATGACATGACTTGCAGTTGACTTTGATTTGAGTGAGGGAGGGCTGTGCAAGGTCACCAGCCTTACTTTCTCCTCCAGAGCCAACTGTATTCAGAGACCAGATATTCATCAGGAGGACTGGAGATGGTCCAGAATGCAAGGAGAGAGTCTGGCCCTTTTAGGCTAAGGCCTTTTCTGGTTCTCACTTTGAGTAAGGTAACGCCCATTCAGTAAATAGGCCTCTTTAAGTAGTGAGTCAAGGGATGATCCCTTTAATTAAAAAAAAAATCAATCTGGGAGGTGAAGATCCTCAGGGAGACTGGTAGAAAGAGAAACTGTCATTATTGATATTCACTCTGAGCCTGGAGGGCCCAAAATATGGCCATTAAGTTGAGCTTGGACAGGGGCCTATTGTGGTCCAGTCTCTGAGTTCCAGAATGAGATGTGTTTAAGGTTTGGTCTTTGAGAAGGACAAAAATAAGGTATCAAGGAAGGAAGGAATTAAAGATGGAAGGAAGGAATCAAGTAAACTAACCTGTAAACCCCAAGTTAAGTGGGCAGCTTCCCATCATCAAAATTTTCCTTCCTGCGGTGGCTAGTGGTACAGTGAGGGGGCAGTTAGGTGTCATAGTGAATAGAGCACTGACCCTGGAGTCAGGAGGACCTGAGTTCAAATACGGCTTCAGACACTTAACATTTACTAGCCATGTGACCTTGGGCAAGTCACTTAGCTCCAACTGCCCTGCCTTTCCCCCTCCAAAAAGAAAAAAAAATTTTTTCTTAGGAGAGGAGAAGGAAAGAATAAGCTGAGTTACCCAACTGGTCACCATTCAGGCAGCTCCAACTACTCACTTATTATGTTTGTTATTTGTTTTCAAAGAAAACCATGATATCAGGTAAACGATGACAGTTGACTTTGCTTTGAGTGAGGAATATCTAAATACATATGTACATATGTATTTAGTCCCAGACTTCCATGAGTTTTATTCCCAGATCACCAATTACCTCTTGGACATTTCAAACTGGATGTCCTGGAGAGGTCTTAAACTCAACATGCCTAAAACTAAACTCATTATCTGTCCCCCTACATCCTCTCCTCTTTTCCTATTTTTTGTCTAAAGTACCACCATCCTTCCTAGTTTTCCAATTCTGTAACTTCCATATCGTGTAGGTTGCTTCTTTCTCTCACACATCCACATTAATTGCCAAATCTTACTATTTCTCCCTTTACAATATCTCTCACATCTGACCCCTTCTCTCCGTTCAAAAGATATCGCATTATTTTAGGCCTTCATCCCTTTTCAGCTAGATTATTGCAACAGTCTCCCTAATTGGTATTCCTGGCTCCACTTTCTTACCACTCTAGTCCAAAATTACCAAGGTAATTTTCCTTAAGTGCTGATCTGACCATATGACTCTCCTTATCAACCAACTCTAGTGGCTTTATATTGCCTCTAGAATAAAAGATAAACTCCTTTGCTCAGCTCTTAAAACCTTTAATAACTTGATTCCATCATACCTTTCTACCTTCATGGGCCATCACATGTGATCCAGCCAAACGTGCTTTCTCTCTGTTCCTTACTCATGACATTCCACCTTTTGCCTCTGCCTTGGCAATCATCATTGCCCAAGCTGTAATGTATTCTTCCTTACTTCCATGTCTCTGCAGCTCAGACATCATCTCTTGTATGAAACTTCTTCTACTCTCTCCCAAAGCAGGTGCTTTTACTCATAAAGTACCTTGCTTTTATATACTTTGTGCGTATAAACTTTATATTTATGATACATATAACTTTATTTTATTATTTTCTTCCCCACTAGAATATAAATTCATAACCAGCAGGGATCCCTTGGTTCTTTGTAGTAATTATCCTCAATATTTAACGTATGCAGCCTAGTATATAATGTTGTTGCTCTTCAGCCATTTCTGTTGTGTCTGACTTTTTGTGACTCCATTGGGGGTTTTCTTGGCAAAGGTACTGGATGGTTTTGCCGTTTCCTTTTCCAGCTCATTTTACAGCTGAGGAAACTGAGACAAGCAGGGTTAAGTGCCTTGCCCAAGGTCACACAAGTAGTAAATGTCTGGGGCCAGGTTTGAACTTGGGAAGAGGAGAACTCGTATAGTAAGTGCTTTAATAAATACCTGTTGATTGAGTCTTGGGCCATTTGTTTTTAAGTAGCAGACATGTCATTTAAGATTATCTGTCACTGATGATGATAGCTGTTGTTATCCATCAATATTTTAGAAAGATGAGAATGGATAGTCATGAAGGAACAGGTTTTCCTTATTCAAATCAGGTTGTCTAACTTTGAAAGACATAAAAATTCTGATCAAACATGATTTGGGAGGAACAATGATGAAGGACGTTACCACCACCCGACAAAGGGGTGATAGAGACTGCAACAAACATTTTGGGGCTTGTTCAATGCAGGAATTTGTTTTGCTTGATTGTGAATATTTATTACAAAGCCTTTTTCTACAACTCAGAGGCAGGGAAAGGAAAGGAAGGAAAATAAACACTTATTATTTGAAGGAAGGCAATTAAGATAGAAATTACATTAAAAACACACCTATACCTCAATTAGAACACATTGGACAGCTTGCTCCAAAACCTCCAACTTAGGTTGTTGTTCATGTTTGATAGTACCATTGATATGAGTATAACTTACTGCTGCCATGAAACCAGCCAGGACCCTATTCCAAACTAATCTTTCTATTGTATGACAGTGTTAACATTTCATACTCCCTTTGATTCAGAGGGTCCACTATATGGATTGTATCCCTAAGGAGGTTTCTGACAGACACATATACAAAAATAATGGCAACATTATTTGTCATAAAAGTCTTCAAACAAAATATGTTTCTAAGGATTGGGGAATAGCTTAGAAAACTGTGGTATATTAATGGAATGGGGTATTAGTGAGCTATAAAAAAGGATGAAAATGAAGAATTCAGAGAAACTTAAGGAATCCTGAGTGGTGATGTACAGAATAAATTAAGTGGAGCGGAAAGAATGACATTTACAATGATGAAAGCAATGTAAATAATGGACGCAGTAAAAAGTTAGAAGACTCAAGTCAAATGCTACAGATAATCCAGGAGACGAGCTATCAAGCTAGCCTTTCTTTACATCTATTACCTACCAAGTTGGGAAGTGGTGCTGAGGGATCGACATGGTGCTGTGCAAAGGATACCGGATTTGCAGAACGAGGACCTGCATTTCAGTCCTGGCTCTGATGTTAGCTGCTTGTCAGTCAGTCAATAAAAACTTATTTCGTGCCTTTTGTGTTCCAGGAAACACACTGAGGGCTAGGGACACAAAGAGAAGCCAAAGACAGTCCCACACTCAGGAAACTCACTGCTTTGGTCAAATCACTTCACCTCAATTTCCTTATTATAAGAGGGAGAGATTCCTCAGATGCCTTCTAGTTCTAAATCTATGGCCCTATAATAAGAACTACAAGTCATAGTCATGCTATTAGGAGGTTTTACTTAACGGTATTGGAGAGAGTTTTGAGGATTTGTTGGGGGTTTTTAGTTATATCCAAACAAAATGTATTGATACACATGCATGTCTGTGTATATATGTGCATGTTTTACATATACATGTATACACATATATACACATACACATACATTCATAAAAGAGAGGGAGGAAATAGGAGGGAGAGAAGAAAGAGAAAAAGAGGAGTGAGTCTAGATGGTGCAGTGAATAGAGTACCGGCCCTGTAGTCAGGAGGACCTGAGTTCAAATCTGGCCTCACTTAACACTTACTAGCTGTGTGACCTTGGGCAAGTCACTTAACCCCAATTGCCCTGCTTTCCTGCCTCCAAAAAAGCAGAAAAAAGAGAAAAAGATAGGAAAGGAGAGAAAGGGGGAGGAAGAGAGAAAGAAAGGGAGAGAGAGAAAGTGAGGGAAGGAAAGAAAAAGAGAGAGGGGGAGGAGTGGAGAGAGACTTTTCCACCACCCACCAAAAAGAAATTAAGCCTGCTTCACACAATTATCCTTTCAAGATCACATCCAAGAAAAGTTAGCAGTTGCTTATAATGTCCAGAATGGCGTTTTAGAATAAGATGATTCATAAAGTACGCTAGTCCCCTATTGTTAAGAAGAAAGTGCATTAAAAGCTTTGTCATATGACTCGTTATTAAAAAAAAATAATCCCAGTTCACTGTGCATCCTCCCAGGTGGTCTTCCTTTTATTGCTTCCTCTCTTCTTCTTCCTCACATCCTTAAGTGACTGAAAGGGTACTGTTTTTCCCATTTAGGTCACCATTGTTTGAAGAACCCCCTGGGACCTAGATCTCACTTGAAAAAAGGGAAACGGGAAATAGTAACTAATCTAGCCATGATATTCTGGGCAGAAGGGGTAGCCTGGGAAAGGGGAGGAAAGGGATATTTATTTATTCAGGTTGCTTGACAGAAGATTTGTGTTGGGAGATATTGCAAACATCTGTGCTGCCTTTGAGTCAGAGATCTTTGTGTCCTTTGTGACACAAAGAACATTCTGGAGATTTTTGCCAATCTTGTAGCTTAAAACTCCCACCAAGATACTTGGGAAAATGTCTGTATGGAAGCCCATGGTACACTGAGAATGACTCCATACTTGCATATTCATGATTTATAATATATTCTAAGTTTTATTAAAAGGAGAAAAAGAAGACCCATGAATGAACAGCCCCTGGTTCCCAAAATGTTTGTAAATCCCCAGAGATGTTTTTGATCCTTGACATAAGGGGTCTTCTGGTGAACTGAGTGCCTCTGAGTCCTGGCCTTCTATTTGTTCTGGTTAAAGTGGGGGAATGATCATCTGAAAGTTTGACCCTAGAGAGGGGAAAACTGAGGCTAGAGCTGGATCAGAAATTAATATTACTGCATGGTACGGGTCAGCTGAGACACTAGGACAGCATGGGACCTGAGAATGTTGGCCTACAGACCTCCATCTCCCTCCATGTTGGCTGAGATGGAGGGGAAAGAGAAGAGTGAATCATGGGAGGTTTGAGGAGGGATGAAAAGGTTTGGAAGAGCCTCAACAGAAGGTGGGATAGGGAGCTGGTAAGGGAGGTATAATAGGATTACCTAGTGATAGTGAGGGTCCAACTGAGTTTATGTAGCATAAATCTGTAGTGAACCAAGTTGAAATAGTTTCATAATCTTTTCATAGACCACCATTAGAAGAAAGTACCATCTCCCTGGGAAAAAACCCTAACAGCCCAATTTAGAATCACAGCTTTGGTTCTCCACTTCTATAGCATGGACACCAGGACCATCAGGGAAAACAACAGGTGTCCTGTGTTTTGGTTCTACCATACTGATATAAGAAAAGAACATATAATTATACATTTTAGATTTCATGATGATTTATAGTTCACAGCACTTTTTGTATAATACCCCTATATAGTTGATAGTATTAGTATTGCCATTTTATAGATGGAGAAAATGAGGTCAAGATAAATTATTTGGCCAGGGTCATATTGGTCAACTGTTGAGGTTTAAAATTAAGCCCAGCTATTTTCTGACTCCAAAAATAGTGATCTTTCTACCATATCATATCACCTTTAGACCATTAGAGATCTCCTCTCCCCCCACCTTTACTTGTCTTTGCCCTCCCTCTCCCTTTTGACTAGTCATTAGTCCCACCCCTTGCCATGCATACCTTCAGGTAAAAACCCAATTTATTTTCACTAGTCATTCAATTGAGAAAAAAGAGGTGGGGAAATGGGAAAAGATTCCAACATCTACTGTATTTGGTTCTCTAGCTTACTAATTTTGTTATTTAGTTGTTTTCAGTTGTGTTCAATTATTCATGAACCAATTTTGGGTTTTCCTGGCAAAGATACTGGAGTGGTTTGTGATTTCCTTCTCTAGCTCATTTTACAGATGAGGAAACTGAGGCAAACAGGGTTAAGTTACTTGCCCAGGGTCACACAGTGTCTGAGACCAGATTTGATCCATGAAGATGAGTCTTCCTGACTTCAGGTCTGGAGACTGTCCACTGTGCCACCCAGGGGCCACAGCTTATTCTAACTCATTAGATAATATTAAGCACATATGCATGTAGGAACTATATTGTTTGTTAGCCAAAACAAATTAGACAATGGGTCAGAAATACTGTATTCATTCTCTCTCCCCTATCTGTTCTTTTCTGGTTTGCTTCCATGGGAGCCCATATATGTGAATAAATATTGAATATATTTCTTAAAAGCTTCCATTGTGATCTGAAGATCTGGCAGACTGAGGGCATGTTCTAGAAGTCAGTCAGTCAATAAACATTTATTAAACACCTACTATGCTAAGCATTGGGTATTAAAAAAAGAGGCAAAAGCCAAATTCCTGCTCTCAAGGAGTTCTAAGTTTAAAGGGGGAAGATAACATGCAAACAATTATATGCAAACAAGCTATATATAGGATAAATTGGAGATAATTAATAGAGGGAAGGGTCTATAATTAATGGGGATTGGGAAAGGCATCCTATGTATGGTATGATTCTAACTGGGACTTGAAGGAAGACTAAGAAGTCAGGAGACAGGGCTGAAGAGGGAGAGATTTGTAGGCATGGGGGAAAGATAATGAAAATGCCCCGAGTTGAGAATCTAGGGATCTTGTTCAAGAAACAGCAAGGATGCTAGTGTCACTGGATCACAAGAGTATGTGAGGGCAGGGATGAGCAAAGGAAAGGCTGGGGAGGTGGGAAGGGAGGCAACGAAGGGCCTTGGTGTCATTCTTGAACCCTTATTCTCTCTCTCATCCCACATAGTCTATCAGTACTCAATATTATTATTTTTTCCCATCTTTACAATATCCCTTGAATATGAATCCTTCTTTCCAGTCACACAGCCATCACCTTAGCTGAGGCCCTCATCCTGTTGCACATGTAATATTGCAACTGGTCTTCCATTTGATATCTCTGACTCAAGCTACTCTTCTTCCCAATTCATTTTTTTATTGCTTACCATATTTTTTAATGTAATAAATTTTATTTGTTTTCTTGTTTACATCATTCATTTTCATGAGATTTTTGAGTTACAAATTTTCTCCCGTCTTTCCCCTACTCCACCCCCAAAACAGCGATCCCACTGTGGAGCCCCTCCCCTGGTCTGCCCTCTAACTTTCTGGTAGGGCAGGGAGGGTCTCCCTATCCCAGCCTCTGTATTGCAGAGCTTTAAATTCTAGATTCTTTCGATTCCTCCCTTGTTACCCACCCCCG
>JAQQSW010022645.1:0-10420 GCA_028646575.1 Pseudocheirus occidentalis
GAGAGAGGAGAGACAGAGAGGAGAGAGAGAGAGAGAGTAAGGGAGAGTGAGAGAGAGATTAGCTTTGGGTCAGTTAGGACACCTAGTTTCAGTCAAAAACCAATCAAAAGTCCAACAGACCAGGTGATCAGTAGACTAGAAACAATCATACCTGTACATGCTCTGAAGTAAAAAGTTAGGACCTTTCACTAGGCATCTTCAGGCACTTCCAGAAGTAGGATCATCAAGCCTCCTCATGTGGTATGGAAGCAGGCAGAGCATGCCCTGAGGATGTATTCACATTGACTAGTCTACCATTACACAATAGTCTTAGAAGAGGTAAGGCCTGAACTAGTTTTGTAACTGTATGAGTGGAAAGAAGGGGACTATATAGTTATTCCATTCACATCAAGAGAGTTACGGTACTCAGCACCCCTGTGATCTGGAAAATCCATGTAAAAATTTTTGGCCTTCCCTTTATATGAGAAAAAAGTCTGAATTACTGTGGTATTAAAATGTAAAATATGTTGATATTATATAATACTATACATATATTTTATGCATTTCTGAGTTTCTAAACTTTGTGTTATCTGCAACTTCTGCAAAACTCCAAAAAAAATCCAGTTTAATTTTTTATGTTGACCCAAGATATTGTGAGACCATGATGAGGAAAGTCATAATGTGGAAGGAATAACTGTAGTTATGAAATGAGGACAGCATTATCTGATATGGCCAATGTATTCATTTGTTTTGACTTTGCTTGTTTCTTACAAGGGAAGGTTCTTTAGGGAGGGTCAGTGGAAAATAACAATGATGAAAAAATGACAATCAATAAAGCTTTTTTAGAAAGAGCTTATTATATGCACAACCCCACTAGAAACTAGGATACCCAAAAGAAAAAAAAAAGAAACAGTACCATCTTGTCTTCAGGGAGCTTACATTTTGTGTGGGGTAGAGGTGAGGAGAGTAAATTTGTATGCAAATAAATACAAAGAATGAATGTAACCAGGCATGTAAACAGGTCCATGTGGACATACATATAACCTATATGAGCAAAACCTATACCTTACAAATATAAAATTATACAAAGCAATTTAGAGAAACTGTGTTAACAGGGGCATCCTGAAAGACCTTGTGGAGAATGTGAAGTATGCTTTGAAGGTTTTTGTATTTTAATTATAAATTTATCTATTTCATAGTTATTATTAATTATATTAATATTAGTTATATTAGTTAATTTAATATAATTTAGTTATATTATATATTAGTTAATTTATATATTATATATTAGTTATATATTAATTATGTATTAATCATATAGTTATTGCCTGATAAATTAAAAAGCATCTAAGTGTCTACAATAAGTCAGGTGCTGGGAATAAAAATTCAAGAAAGGAGACAGTTCCTGTCCTCAAGAAACTTATCTTCTAATGGGGGAAAGCAACACTTAGAGAGAAATGCTGTCCAGGGACAGAGATTCCCAGGGATTATGGGTAAAGTACACCTATATTTCCTCATGATGGTCTGTGAAGGATGGCTGGATAGAGGATGCAGCAGGATCTGAGGGGCATTTCATTATAATGAGCTAAATAATATTTAGTTCATTCATTTACCAATCAGGAACACTACTTTAAGGTGTAATCATAGTCACTCAAGCCAAGCAAGTCAAATTAAGGACCATTCATTGTGTTTACTTAAGTGCCAGGTACTATGCTAAGACTAAGCATATAAAGAAAGTTCAGGGAGGGAAAAGGGAAGGCTCTAGTATGGGGGTGGACATAGGTGTAGAGGGAACCAAGAAAACCTTATTGAAACAAGTAGAATTTGAGCTGAGACTTGCATAGAGGCAGGAGATAGAATGTCTTATACTAGGAGGAATTCCATGGAAACCACTGTCACTGCAGCTTGGTCATACAGTGGATAAAGTGCCAGACCTGGAGTCAGGAAAACCTGAGTTCAAATCTTCCTTTGCACACTTACTCAGCTATGTGATCCTGGACAAGTCACTTACCTTAAGTTTCCTCACCTGTGAAATGTGTATAATGATAGCACCTACCTCCAAGGGTTATTGTAAGCATCAAGTAAGATAATAATTGTAAAGCATTTAGCACAGTGCCTGGCACATAAAAATAAATATAATATAAATATTATTTATTATCCTCATCCTTATCATCATTAGATCAGAGAATAAGGAGAGTGTATGAAAGTATAAGAAGGAAAGCAGAAAATGTACATTGAAGGTTCTGTTCATTTGTTGGTTTGGTTTGTGAGTATTGGTGGTATGGTACATTAGGCTTAAGACAGACTTTCTTGTGACTAATGGCTATTTAGGATGACTGGTTAGGAGGATTAGAGGTGTGGAGTCTGTGGCCAAGGAACCAAGTTTCATTGTGAAGGTGACAGGTCCACACAGGAATTCAACTCAATCTTGGATTCACTGATACCATGAGCTAACTTGCTGGCCTATCTATATTCACTACAAGAATTTACAAGACAGGGAACAAATTTGGTACGCGTTACCCCCACAACACAGTGTTGAAATTTTCAGATTCCCCTCATCTATTTTTTTTTAAGAATAGACTGTCCCTGGTTAATCAATTGCCTTTTGCATATTGAATTGGCATCTTGGCAGTGGTTTTGCCTCTCCCTCCCCTTCTCCTGCCTCTCTCCTCCTCCTCCATCTCCTCCTCCCAGACCAACCTGTTAGTTTCTAAAAGCCAACAGCTTTCAAAAAGTGTTAGGAAATAGAATCTTGAGCAACCAAAGTGTTGCATGATGTTCTGCTAATAAAATATTGGGAAGGGTGTTGGATGGAAGCTTTTCAGTAAATTGGTCTGTTCAGATTGACTGTTATGCCAAAGAAAAAGAATCATAGCTACTCATTTGTAATGTGAATTAATGGAGGAAAGTTATTATTAATATTTATAAGATTATTTTACTTTAAATATAGGACATTTTATTATAAATATAAGCAACTATGTAGACATAAAGAACTTAATGAATATTACACTCTGTTTACTTTGAGTCAAGTTCCCTTCCAGTCTTTGTTAGCGTACATATATTCACAGTGTTTATTATCTACTTCTAATCACTTGTGTACATAGTTCTTTTTTCTTTCTTTTACTTAACATTACTACAAACACACATTTCCATATATTAGTATTGTCCACATATTTATGTTTAATAGTTACATAGTATTGTATTGTGTTACTATACCAAGTCCACTAAGCCATTTCCCTGTGTTAAAGGTGGGCCTGGCTAAGGCTGGTGCCATATGAGTTTAGGCTCTAGGTTGGAAGGAAATGAGGCACTTTGAACAACGAACAAAAAGACTTTTACTTAGTCCAAACAGAGCAAGGATATGTAAGGAGGAAACAGTAGGACTTCCCTCAAATAGATCCAATTCCCTTCATCTCCTTATGAAAACAGGTCTGTTCAGGATTTAGTGAGTGGTCAGTCTCAAAACATTCCCCCCCCCAGGCTAAATCACTGAGACCCCACTGTGGGCCTTTTTATGCCCTTAGGTAACCAGGAAGTCACATCAGTCTATCCAGAAGTCACCAGAAAACTAACTAGGGAGCTTAATAATAGGGAGTCCATTCTAGGACCAACCAAAAACTGGCTTTGTCACCTTTTAGAGTAGACAAAGGTAGGAACCCTAATAGATATTTGTTCTATCACACCCTGTGACTGGACATTTTAGTTGTTTCAGCTATTACATTTGAAAATTAAGGTAAACTGAGAGATAATGGTCTGAGCATTATCAATTTATTATTTAGGCTAGCAGTAATCAATTAATTGAGTCAATGGACGCTCTAAATGACCAAAGACTTACTAGGGGCTTACTAGCCTTCGTATAGCTTTGGGAAGTACCAGAGAACAAAGAACAGAGTTGGATAGGTGGGGAAAACAATTCAATTGGTTACAAGGCTGATAGCATCATAGAGGTGAGGACAACCGGATTAGTTGGAAATCTGGAATGAGGGGCAAGCAACAACCCCCTCCTTCCCTTCTCTGACTAAGAAATGTTCATTGTTTGAGTCCATATCCAAGGTTAGAGATAGTGTCCCAGACTTCTTTGGATAAAAAAATCAAATATCCCTGAAGGATAGATTGGTGCTATAAAGATACTAGACCAGACTCCCTGGTGTTCACCTGCGTCCCTCCAGGATAACAGATTTCCTTCAGGCAAGAATAGAACAGTGATTAGCAGGAGAATCTGAACTTCTAAACTTAGCTCAGAAGCAAAGAGACAAAGAAAAGTGGCTTGAGCAATCATACAAAATGGGGCAGTAATACAGAATAGGATCATTTATGGAATAGAATCAATTATAAAAATGATACAGAATCAATTTAGTTTTCTCACAACCCTTTTCTTTTTTGCATGACATTTTATTATGCAAGCAGTGCTTTTAGGAACACCAATAGAAAATACATTTTTCCCCTTGGAGGTTGTTTCCATTTTATTGCTATTATGATTATTATTTGAAGCTTACAGTTATATAACATTTAAAGTTTATACTGTATTTTAGATGCATCACATTTGATCTTTACAGTAACTTTTCCAAGATATGAGTGTTATTATTCCCAGTTTATGAATGAGAAAACTGAGACACACAAAGGTCAAAAGAACCACCCAAGGTCATAGGACTGGCAAGTAGACTATAAACTCCTTGAAGTTAGAAGTTCCTTGGTTTTTGACTTTGTACTCCCAAAATCTAGTACAGTGCCTTACACAAAATAGAAACCAAAGAAATCTCAGAATCACAAAGTTTGGGGACTGGAAATGACCTAAGCACTACAACCCATACCCCCAAAAGGATCCATAGGTTATGAATATGCTCAGCCTAGGAATAAACAATACTTGTTTGAGAGCCAGAAAGCTTTTCATTATCTTTATTTTACATTTATTCTCTCTTAAATAAATGGGTAGCCCCCTCAAAATACTACAAAGAATCAGACAAATGCAAGCCCTTTTATTCTGCTTCCATTTGAATTTCCTTCATTGTTCCTCCCCTCAGAACTGGGATTGGTCCCAGCCCTTCTGGGTTGCAATCTTTCTGACCTGCCCATTACATATATGTTCCCTCTGCCCACCAACATGAGCTACATGCTACCTCTGCTTTTATCTCTTTCTCCACAGCAAACAGCAACATTCGGTTTTATCATTTTCATTTGTTTGTAGGAGGCCATAGGGCATACCAGATGGAAAGCACAGTACTTACTGTATGATTCTGGACAATTCACCTTCATGAAAAGTTGGTGACCATCCCTTGACCCTAGCCCAGGCCCCCTTCCAGGAGGAAACTTACAGATTTCTTCCAGCTATATGATTGGATAGGTGCTCTACCCTTCCTCACTTATGCTGATTTATACCTTCCTGCACATCCTGTGTAGCGTCTGTTTTTGGAACACCCATTGTTCCTATAGAATCTGTGGAAACCAAAGTCCTAGCATTTTTTACACATATTATACCTTCCATGGCAAATTGTCATCTTGCTTCTACTTGAAGACTTCCAATGAGAAGGAATCCACTATTTTCTGAGGCAATTCATTCCAGGATTGGACAGTTCTAACAGTTAGGAAGTTCTTTGGAATATCTACCCTGAATTTGCCTATTCATAGCTGCTCCTGGTTCTGCCCTCTGGGGACAAACTGAACAAATCTAATCCAATCCCTCTTACCCGCCTCAAATACCAGAAGATGTTATCACAATCTAGAAGCCTTCTCTTCTCTAGGCTAACCATCCCTATTTCATTCAACTTGTCCACAAGGCTGAGCACAAGGCCTCATGCATGGAAGGCACTGAATTAGTGCAGGCAAATTGATTGATATGACTTGGACTCCAGGCCTTTCTCCATCCTATTGAACTGAACAGAAGGAAAAAGTTTCCGTGCCTAACTCAAGTCTTCTGGCTCATTTGATCCTTTCAATTCATTTCAAAGTATGGCTTCTCTGGGGCATAATCTCTCAAAGTGTAATTGCTAGTCAAAGTATATGAACAATTGCATAGATCTTGTTATATATTACCTAGCATTTATACAGCATTTTAATGTTTATAAATTACTTTGGAAATACTTCCTCATTTCGTCCTTAGAACAACTGTGGGTGATGGGTACTTTTATTACGCCAATTTTACAGTTAAGGAAACTGAAGCAAATGGAAATAAAAAAATGACTTGTCCAGGATCACACAACTGGCAAGTATCTGACATTACACCTGAACTCAGGTCTTCCTGGCTGCAGGCCCAAAGCCCTATCCACTGTGGTCCTAGCTGTTGTCAAGCTATTCTTGAAAATGATCAAACCAGCCTGCTGTGTCACCAGCAAATGATCTTCAGATCTATGGTACAACCAAGTTGTTGATCTACTTTGAAATGATCACATGACTTTCCTTTATAGAACCCTGTCATAGTTCTTTGTCACCTCCAGACTCATTGTGGAAGACTTTTGGGCCTTCTATAGATCTGCTTTTATCTCTTTCTCCACAGCAAACAGTAATGTTGGGTTTCATCATTTTCATTTGTTTGTAGGAGGCCATAAGGCATACCAAATAGAAAGTACAGTACGGACTGTTTGATTCTGGACAATTCACTTAACCTCTCAGTGTTCTAGGGATGTCTCTAAGACTAGAAATTATTTTAGAAGCTGCTGGCCTGGATTGGTAGAAGGAGTTTCCTCACCCAGAAGTTCTGTGTACCTGTGCAATCAGTTACAGTCTCTTTCCTATTTATTTTTGCTGGTTTCATTACTATGGAAATCATACCTTAAAGCAATTATGATTTGAAATTTTTTCATGGATAGCAAAAAAAATAATACTTTTCAAAGACTAGCTAAAGTCACAAGTATGATTTTGTTTTGTCTTGCCAAATCTTGTTTTTTCTACCTCCACAGCATCCTTCCTGTCTTCTTCTCTTCTCTACTCATGTAGCCACCATCCTAGACCCACATTACTCTTTCATGGACTCCTGAAATAGCCACATGTTTTGATTGCACTGACCTCTCTCCATTTCAATCTGTCCTCCATATAACCAACAAAGTGATTTTCCTAAAGTGCAGGTTTGATATGTGACCCCTGCTCCATTGCTAATGAAATGTCAATAAATCTTAGCAAATTGGACAAATGGATTCCTTTTGGAATTTACAAGAGGACACAAATACAAACTTCATCAAATTAGGAGAGTAGGAGATATAAGACATCTTGTAGGAAGGACCTAGGTCAATAAGATCATAGGTCCGTTGAAGTATCTCAGTAATTGTAATGCCATGTACCAGAGGATTCCCAAAAAAATGCTACTGTGAACAGTCTTTAAGGTTTGGATTACACAGTATAATGAACACTCCATTTATTCCATTACAAATCAAGACAAACATTCGCAATATATCACAAT
This sequence comes from Pseudocheirus occidentalis, assembly GCA_028646575.1. Classification (NCBI taxonomy): domain Eukaryota; kingdom Metazoa; phylum Chordata; class Mammalia; order Diprotodontia; family Pseudocheiridae; genus Pseudocheirus; species Pseudocheirus occidentalis. Next base: position 7,370 of record JAQQSW010022645.1, read on the forward strand.
ATAATATTCACAACATTACATCGTATCACAGAAAATCACAATATAGTGTTCATAAAAGCTTAACACTAGAATGGCCACAATATTTAGAACAAAGCATTCAATCAATTCATAATAGAGGAAACAATATTCAATCATTCAATCAATTTACAATACAATAGTCAGTCTTCCATTCATGGGCCAAATCAATATTTAACTATTCAATCAATTCACAGTACAATAATCAAACTTCCACTCATGGGGCAACCATTAATTTAATCAGTCACTAATCTAGATTCATGATTACTAACTATCATTAATCACTGGTACAGCCATTAGAAAACCACACAAACCCTCCACCCCTTGGTGTCCAGCAAACCTCAATTCCATCCAAGGGGAAGCCTTTTCTTCATCTTGACTCTGGGTGGTCTCTCCGATTCCCTGGATCCCCTTCCACCAAACAGTTACCTGGATTCAGAAGCAGACAGCTGCCAGGTTTTCATCCAGTCCTCAGAGGTAGACAGTTTCCAGGTCCTTGTACAGTCCTCAAGGCAGTCCCTGGCACACTGAAGTTCACAGGGTCCAGGATATATCAAACCCTTCACCACTTCTCTTGCCTGGAACTCAAGGATCAGCCAGGCCACAAACAAAGTCTTATCCTGGTCATGCTTCTTCAGTCCTCTAGCAGTTCAACTGGCCCTAGGAACCAAAAGGAATATTAGTCTTCCAGGCAGCCCTCTCAGCCTTCCAGGAGGCTTTCCAGGCAAGCCCTCTCAGCCTTCCAGGTGGTCTTCACCAGATTCTGGTCTCAGGAAAACACCATCTCAGTTCTTAGTCAGCTTCTAAATGCTGGGAGAGAAACTCTCCCTCTCTCTCTCTCTCTCTCTCTCTCTCTCTCTCTCTCTCTCTCTTTTGCTCTTTTTCTCTCTCTTTCTCTCTCTGTCTGTCTCTGTCCCTCTCAGCCTGCTTCAGTCTCAATGATTCTTCCTTCACCAGGAGCAACATTCCAATTCTGTCTCTCTGTCTCTGGAATTCTTGCTTATATATGCACAGTGGCCTCCTGTCTCAGCCAATTCCTTTCTTCCACATCAACAGGGGAGTTCACGCCTTCTCAACAGTGGGACAGAGTTCACACCTTCCATACTTGGCCCCAAGTTACTAAGTGCTAAGGGTCTGCTAAACTGATTGCTGTTACAGTAATGGAAGATTTGCCACATAGAAAGGAAAATGGATTTGTTCAATGAGTCAGGTGTCCAAAAGGTTGAATGTAGAGGAGGGAGGTAATTTGTTCTTTTTGGTCCCAAACAGCAGAACCAGGAGCAACAAGGGAAAATTACACAGAGGCAAATTTATGATTGATGTCAGAAAAATCTTCCCAACAATCAGAGTTATCCAAAAGAGCAATGAGCTAGCCAGAGAGTTAATAAATTCCCTTCTTTGTAGGTCTTCAAGCAGAGGTCAAATAATTGCTTGTAATACATAGATAGGTGCAGATAGGTGGTGCAATTAATAGAGAACTGGACTTATTCATGGTTTCAAATCTGGTTTCAGAGACTTTCTAGTTGTGTGACCCTAGGCAGGTCACTTAACCATTGTTTGCCTCAGTTTCTTATCTGTAAAATGAGAAGGAAATGGTAAGCCACTTCAGTATCTTTGCTAAGAAAACTCCATATGGGATCATGAAGAGTCTGAAGTGACTGAACAATAATACATAGTATAGTCTCTTTTAACTCTCAAATTCTGTGATTCTATAATATCCAGATGCACAGGTCTTGAAGTTCCTGCATCAATAAAAGACAAAAATGCTTCACATTCTTTATTTTTGAATCCATTAATTAATTTATTTTTAGTTTTCAACATTCACTTCCACAAGATTTTGAGTTTCAAATTTTCTCCCTATCTATCCCTTCCCCTCACCCCAAAAGAGTGTGCATTCTGATTGCCCCTCCAATCTGCCCTTCCTTCTATCACCCCCCACTTCTCTTATCCCCTTCCCTTCTATTTTCCTGTAGGGTAAGATAAATTTCTGTATGCCATTGCCCATATATTTTATTTCCCAGTTGCACATAAAAACAATTTTTAACATTTGTTTTTAAAACTTTGAGTTCCACATTGTCTCTTTTTTTTCCTTCCCATCCACCCTCATTGAGAAGACAAGCAATTTGATATAGGTTATATATCTGTAGTCATGCAGAACACTTCCATAAAAGTCATGTTGTGAAAGACTAAACATATTTCTTTCCAACCTATGCCACCCTGCATTTATTCTATTTTCTCCTTTGACCCTTTCCATCTTCAACAGTATTTACTTCTGATTACCCCTCATTCCATTTGTCTTCCCTACTATCACCCCTCCCTCTCATACCTGTCCCCCTACTTTCCTGTAGGGTAAGGTAGATTTTCAAACCCAATTGAGTGTGTATGTAAATCCCTCCTTAAACCAAATATGATGAGAGTGAGGTTCACTCATTCCCTCTCACCTCCACCCTCTCCTCCATTGTAAATGCTTTTTCTTGCCTTTTGTATGTATGCATGCATGTATGTATGTATGTATGTATGTATGTATATTCCCTCCAACTATTCTAATACTGAAAAAGGTCTCATGAGTTACAAATATCATCTTTTGACGTAGGAACATGAACAGTTCAACTTTAATGAGTCTCTTATGATTTATCTTTCCCGTTTACCTTTTCATGCTTCTCTTGACTCTTGTATTTGAAAGTCAAATGTTCATTTCAGCGCTGGTATTTTTAGCAAGAATGCTTGAAAGTCCTCTATTTCATTGAATGTCCATTTCCCCCCTTGAAATATTATACTCAATTTTGCCAACTAGTTGATTATTCATTTTTTAAATTTATTTTTTATTTGTTTTCTTGTTTATATTATTCATTTTCATCACATTTTTGAATTACACATTTTCTCCCCATGTTGCCCCTGTCCCACCCCTAAAACAGCAATCCTACTGTAAAGCCCCTCCCCTGCTCTGCTCTCTTATTTTCTGGTAGGGCAGGGAGAGTCTCCCTATCTCAGCCCCTGTATATCTTAATTTCTAGTTGCAGGTATTGGAGAACTTTG
>JAQQSW010022646.1:0-10420 GCA_028646575.1 Pseudocheirus occidentalis
CATGACATGATTCCCACTAACAGTCAGAGACTGAAAGTGACATGGAAGAATATTCATTTTGGCATATTGTGGGACTTTAGATTATAGTGACTTGACTATTTTAGAACATCTAATCATGATTGGTTTCTCTTTCTTCCAATCATAAACTTTTTTTAAGGTGGATTGTGGCTAGTATACTTCTTAGTGGGGAAGTTAGTGTCAGCTACAGAGACATTTCTTTGGTGGCAAATGTTACCCACTACTATCTCTGCATTTATTATTTTTTTTAACTGAGATGACCCTTCTGATTTCTAAGGCCTTCACATATTCCTAATATCATCTCCTCCTATCTTCCAGTACATTGCCTTTACCATCTTCTCCATTTTCTCTAATATTCAATCTCTCCCTTTATACTGGCTCATTAACTGCCATATACATACATGTCCAAGTCTCTTCTTTCCCTAGGTTCCAGAATATCTACCAGCTATTGTTCTATATATCTTTTTCCCTTTCTCAGCTAAACTCAATGTAAAAGTATTCTATCCTAAGTAACTTTGCTCTCTTTTCTCATTCTCTGTTAACCCCTAAGGCTATCTTCTCTCTACTCTGTTTTCATTATGCAGGTACTGATTTATCAGGATGTAAACTTCTTGAGGATAAAAATAAATTTTTTTGCCTTTTTATTAATATCATTTAGCATAGTTCCTCATATGAAGTAAATATTTCATAAGTGCTCCTTTGATGGGGAAGAGAAGGGAATAAGTATTATATATAGAACCTACTATAAAATAGGCACTGTGCCAAGCAATTTTTACAAGCATTACCTCATTTGATCCTTACAACAACCCTTTGAGATAGTTTATTATTATCCTCACTTTAGAGTTGAAGAGTCTGAGGTGAAGTGAGTTGCCTCAGATCACACAGTTAGTCAGACATGAACTCAGGTCTTCCTGACTCCAAGGCATAATGCCACCAGTTGCCTTTGATGGATTGACTGGTTGATTGAAGGTTGGTGCTAACCCTAAAAGTTTAACTTGGGCCCTTTGCCACAGAATATGGCACCTCAAACTTAACATGTTCAATACTGAATTACTTTCTCCCCCTCAGTACCTGCTCCTCCTCATAACTTCTTTTTTTCTGTTGACAGCTGCATTATTCTCTGAATCATCCAGGCTAAAATCCTAAGAGTTAATCTTTGGTGTTTCTGTTTTCCCTTCACTTACTATATATCATTTCTATTTCCTGTCAGTTTTATCATCAACATATTTCTCATCTTCAGTCTTTGTTTTCAAATTCCATTATAACCATATTAATTTCAATTTTTACTACCACCCACCTTACCTGTTTTAATCACCTTGTAACTTCTTTTCCTGACTTCAATCTCTCCTGGGTCCATTCGTCCATTTCCATGGTGCCTGTGTGATCTTATTAATGTACTACTCTCCAGTAATGTCACTCCTCTGCTCAAAAAACTTTTGACCACCATCACTGGGTAACTGAATTAAATAATAAAACATTTTATTCTGGCATCTATGGCCGTTCACAGTTTTGCCCCATTTCTATCTTAATCCAAACACACAACTCCCCTTCACATAATCTTTCTTCCAGACATATTAGACTACTTTTGGCTCCCCTCCCCCTATCCTTATCCTTCCCACTCCCATTTTCATGCTTTCACACAGATTGTTTGCCATACCTGGAATACATTCACTTCCTAAAGCTGTTGACTCTCTCACTTCTTTGAAGGGCCATCTTAAGAACCTGTAATGCATGAAATATTGTCTCTTTTCCTTAGCTGAAAGCAACCTTCCCTACATACAGAAATTTGGAAACCCCTTTCTGCTTCTTAAATTGTTATTGTTATTCAGTCATTTCTGTCATGTCTGACTCATTACCCCTTTTGGGGTTCTCTTGGCAAAGATACTGAAGTGGTTTGCCGATTCCTTCTCCAGCTCATTTTGCAGATGAGGAAACTGAAGCAAACAGGGTTAAGTGACTTGCCCAGAGTCACATAGCTGGTAAGTGTCTTAGGACAGATTTGAGATCAAGAAGATGAGTCTTTGTGATTCAAGACCCAGCACTTTATGCCTTGCACCATCTAGCTGCTCTTTCTTCTTCTTTTTCTTTTTTCCTTTTTTTTTTTGCTGTTGTTAAAATTTGTTCTCAAATTTTTCTTTGACCCTCATTCCCAATTAGAATAGAACTTAAGGAAATGTTTTCATTTTTTCATTCTCAGTTAAAAAGTGACTTTGCACTTAAGAGACATGTAACAAATGTGTGGTGCCCTGAATTGTGGTAAGGACCAAAAGGAAGCAATGGTAAGAAAATTAGGAGGAGCTCTGCAGCATCAAATATGCAAAAGGGTCCTTTTTGTGAGTTAATTTTAGGAACTGTGACATTTATGATTCTGGGATATTTGTGTTATGCTTCATTGCTTCAAACACCTACCTTACATTCTAAAAAAATAACAAAGTGACCAAACATAGTAATTTCTGACAGTGCAGTCAACAATGCTTATATGATTACCCAAAAAGGAAATTGGCATTAGGAACTTGGTATTTGATCATGTCCATCACTTGTTTATTAGTGCCTGATTGCTATTGGAACCGTAGCAGAGTCTCAGAGAATACTTGTTTTCCCACCCATTATCTATTGCCATGACCCAGGGTAGCTCCAGGAAAATCAGTGGTTCCATATGGTTCTATACCTACTTAAAGGAAGACCATGTGATACTTCTTTCATTATATGACCAGTACCTATCATATCAATCATGCCAATGAAAGTGAAGAGAAACACATTCCATATGTGAGGGACAGTCTGTTCAGAGGCATGAAGGAAGGAGATGGAATGATGTATGTAAGAAGCAAAATGAAGGCCACTTTGGCTAGACTAAAGCATGCCTGAAAAACAATAATGTATAATAAAGCTGGAAAGTTTTGCTGGAGTGAGGTTATGGAGGGCTATAAATGCCTAACAGAGGAACTTATATTTGATTCTAGAGATAATTTATTGAACAGGAATGTGATATGCTTAGAACTATGCTTTATATATATTACTTTGGCAGCTTTGTGGCTGAGCATATTTGCTTATTATTTTCAATTTTAGTAGCAGCTAAAAATTGTCAGGCTTCTGATGAAGTGGACGGATGCTGGACCTAGAGACCTGTGAATACTGACAGTCCTAGGCTCTGAGGACAGATCATCATGGATTTTAGACTGTCAGGGATATATGATTAAATTTCCCCTTTCAGTGACTATACAATACTGAACACATAGTAAGTGGGCAATATATATTTGCTCAGTTCATTCATTCATTCTTTCAGTGATATTGATTGAACACCTACATATGTAAGCAGAATAAAAATGCTGTGTGAATTGATGAACAAGGGGATTAATGAATACAGAGATCGAATGGATATTTTTCTAAAGTTATTTTAGATAAGGGACATCTATTAAGCACTGATGTTTGATTTTTTAAAAAAAAACTTCATTCAGGGGTGTTCTAGGGACAGTTCCATCTGGCTCATGAGAGATAATTGTTAAATTTTCAGTGTGATCATTTATGGCTGTGAAATTGGCAAATGCTACAAATTAGAGCTCCATTTATTGTTTTATTGATGTTCTAGATTTAAAGAAAGTAATGGAGAAAATGTTAATAATGCAATTAAATTTTAAAGTATGCCATGCATACCTTCCCTGCACTGGAGAGGTGGTTGTTAAACATTTACTAGTATACCACCATTAGAATCATGTGTCTAGACATATGTATATATGAATATTCACATATATAAATATACATATGCATATGTATGAGTAGAAAGGTGAGTAGAAGGGATCTTAAAGAACTTCTTTTCTAATGATTCTCAAAGTGTGGTCCATAAACTTCTCAGTTATTAGTTTCTTATCAAAATATTCATCTCTTTTCATACTATATATCTATGTGACGCTGCAGTATTGTTATGTATTTTAACCAAAACAATATCACAACACATTGGATGCAGAAGCAAATATGAAAATTCAGGCATCTTCTATTGAGCCAGATATTTTTAAAAATTGATTAAAATATAAAATAATGCTATTCTCAAATTTTTTGTTATGAAAAAATATAAGAAATTTCACAAAAAAAGTTTTAATGTTGACCTCTAGTGAGTTCATTTTTTTAAATTTATGTTAACATATAATATATTTATTATTCTTAAATGATTGAAAAGTAACTATTTTAGAAATTTTAAAATAACATTTAAAAAATTTAGAATTTGTGCTATATATTGATAGACATTATCAAGGTTGTTCTCAAGCTATCCTCAGCCAACTTAAGGAAGTGTTAATAATGCAACTTAAACTTGAAAGTATGTGTATATTTTTTTTCCTCCCTGTGAAGAGCCTAGTTGTTAAATATTTGTCATCACTCCCCTGTATTGCTCTACAAACATTACTTGATTTCAGTGGAATTGCCGTAAAAATATCAGAAAAGCAAGACATCACCAGAGTGGAGACTTGGTGTCTGTATGCTAACAACAATAATAATGAAAATAACTGGCATTTATAGCACATTAAGACTCACAACATACTTTATATCCCTTAACTCATTTGAGCCTCACATCACTCTTGAATGTAACCAGCATAAACAAAAGTTCTTTGACGTTCTCATCAATTTTTAAGAATGTAGAAGGATCCTGAGACCAAAAAGTTTGAGAATTCCTATTCTAGTCTGACATCTCATAGAGTAGATGATAAAACTGTGACTTAGAGGTAAAGTGACTTGCCACAGATCACAACAGAACCAGCATTAATAACAACACCTTTATATAATGCTTTAATGTTTACAGAGCCCAAGGATGGAAAGGTAGGGCAGTAGGAAGAACTGGGATTATATGGCTTTATTTTTGGTTAATCTTCCATATATATGCCTTTCTCTCCCCAGTGTGTTACCCCATTCAAAAAAAAAAGTTAAGAACAGAAAAAAAGGAACCAACAACAACAACAACAACAACAACAACAAAACTCCCAATAACCATGATTATTACCTCAAACATATGTGACAGTATATGCAATATTCACATCCACAGTCCTCCCATCTCTGCACGTAGAATGGATTGTTACTATTCCTAGTGTATTGCAAAAATTCACAAAGTATAGTAGGATTAAAAGGTAATACTTAGTTGGGAAATGGTGAATCCTAAATGAGTGTGCTGTGAAGCCTTAAACCCTATTAAGTATGGTCAGTACTTAGCCTAGTGCCTGGCCAAAATAAGCATTTAATGCATGCCCATTGACTTGACTTAAATTACTATAGCCTACTGTGCCATGAAGGGCAATTAGGTGGCACAGTAGATAGAATTCTGGGCTTGGAATCAGCAAGATTCATCTTCCTGAGTTCAAATCTGACCTCAGACACTTACTAGCTGTGTGACCCTGGGCATATCATTTAACCCTCTTTGCCTTAGTTTGCTCATCTATAAAATGAGTTGGAAAAGGAAATGGTCAACCATTTCGGTATCTTTTTCAAGAAATCCCCAAAAGGGGTCACAAAGAATTGGCCATGCCTTAAAACAACTCAATATCAACAACATTTGCTATGACTTTGGAAGGAAATGCTTTGCCACTACTGTCCTTTCTTAAACAAATATGAGATGTGTACCAAGGGCCCTGGTCAAAAATATCTTCCCCATTGTGTTGCCAAGATATTTGAGATTTCCACTCTTTCAGCTTGAGACAAAAGCATGCCATCAGCACCATTAAAATGCAAATATCTTACCTAGAAAGCATAGAACATTAGCATAGTTGAGTTTTATCAGCTTCTTAGAATTAGAGTCCCCGAGTGGAAGGATCCTCAGAGGTCATTTGTTCCAGTCTCATTTTCCATTTTCCATGTAATAACAGTTGCTGTTCTGAGATAATGCTACAGGCAGACAGGCAGGATTGTCAGTTACTGACCTTTTTCTGGATCAGGTCACCCCTCCCCTGGAACACAAATGATTCCCTAGCCACTTCTTTGACACCTCCCCTCTGTAAAGTAGTTTTCCTTTCAAATGTAAGGAAAATGGGAAAAAATATGTCTGTTAGTCCAAATAGTTTGTGAGCCTTAGCAACCACTCCTTACTTATTTGCCTAGAGAACTCTCAATAAAAGTATACTCTCTGCCCTGGGAAATTACAACATTGAGTTAATAAATTTCTTTCTTAGCTCAAGCCTCCAGACAGAAATTGTACTTTTGCAAAACACCATCATTTTAAATCTATCTGACTCCCCTCCTAAGAGTTTCTCAATTGCCCCTTCTAATGTAGCTCAATAATAGCACAAAAATTAGTAATGCAAGTAGTTCACAAGTTTGTCACCATTTTGGCATAAGAGCAAATGAAAAGTTTAGATACAAAAAGGTATACAAACTTTTAAGAAGCAAAGATGAGCCTCCCACTCACCCCTGAGGAATCCATCAGTCGCATACCCTCTTGGGATAGAGGGAAGCAGAGAGAAATAAAGCATTTGATGGGCTTGGGTGGAACAAATGAAGAATAACCGGAATTTATCAACAGCCCTGAGGAATTCTAGCAACGTTTGATAAACCTGCCATGTCTCAAGAGCTCTGACAACTCCAGAACTCTTCCATGTCCATGGCAGCAGCAGCAACAACAACACTTCTATAGCTTTCCCTCAGCAATTTCTGAATCTCTTGCCTCAATACCTATCCCTCTGTTACATATGGCTCTTATGGCTTCTTAGCTTCTTTCTTCCCACAAGTCCAAAGGATGAAAAGAGCTGTCCCATAACTCCCCTCTTCCAATATGAAAGTTAGAGCAAAACTCTTCAGAGATGGAAGGGAAAAAAAGGGAAAGCCAGGAAATCTCTGGACAGAATTTCTAACACCTTTATGTGAAAGATCTGTTTGACAAAGTTAAAAGGGTTTATGGCCAAAGCAGTAACACATTCCTCCCCAGGGTCAGAATTATTTTAGTCCTTGGTAAAATCAGTAATAATATATTTGAAATTTGAAAATATAAAATATAAGAATCAGAATTAACATAAGAACTTAACAGAATAAGGATAACCAAACCAGTATCCCAGGTAATTATTTCAGGGGTGACATCCATAGCACATATAAATCAAAATATGTTCAATAGATATGGCACAGTGTAAAGCATTATTTGACAATGTGCTTCATTTACTAGAGGTCTAAATTACATGTAAGATGTTGTTTTACAGACATTTATCACAGGCCAGAATGTATATCCATAGAATTCAACAAATAAACATAACAGTAATGTGATAACAATATCAGCAGACCAACATAATAATAAAACACATATAAACAGCAGCATAAATCAAATGAACAGTAAAATTATGCATAGGTAGCAGACAGATATACCTAAGTAGAAAGCATGACAATCACACAGAATCAGAAAAATGGTACTTAAAAAAAAACAAAATAAAACCCAGAAACATACTGACACCATGTAGTAGTTGATTTGTGCATCAATTAACCAGTCTGCAAGCATTATTAAACACCAAGCACAATGTGTAACCAGATACAAAGAATGAAACAATCATTATACTTAAGGAGTTTACATTCCAACAGGAGAAACAGCAAGAACTTACAAAAACATATTTGGAAAACATATAAAGAGAAAAAAATACTAAGTATTTGTATTCTATAGTGAATCAGGAAAGGCTTCATGTAGAAAATGGTGCTTGTCCAGTGTTTTGGAAGCAAATATTCCTTGAGGTGAGGATGAGGAGGGAGTATCTTCCAGGTATTGGGGATGGCTAGTGTCAAGGTGAGAAGACAAGAAGTGTAGTACCATGTGTGAGGAAGAGTCAGAACTCCCACGCTAAATGCTTCCAAGAAACATGAAGGTTGCCTACAAGCCACAGATCTGCTTAAGAAGGATTTTGAAATCCAAATAAGAGAAGTGGAGGAAAAATTGGGAAGAGAAATGAGAATGATGCAAGAAAATTATGAAAATAGAGTCAACAACCTGACTGAAGAAAATAACAGCTTAAAGAACAAATTAACTCAAATGGCAAGAGAGGCCCAAAAAGCCAATAAGGAGAAGAATGCCTTAAAAAGTCGAATTTGCCAGATGGAAAAAGAATCTCAAAAGTTTTCTGAAGAGAATAATTCCTTCAGAATTAGAGTGGAGCAAATGGAAGCAAATGCGTTTATGAGAAACCAAGACACTATTAAACAGATCCAAACAAATGAAAAAATAGAAGGCAATGTGAAATATCTCCTTGAAAAAACCACTGACCTGGAAAACAGATCCAGGAGAGAAAATTTAAAAACTAAATGGGTAGTTTATATTTTATCCTCGTGGAACTGGGGAAGTTAGTTGATTAAAGGAATGACATAGGTCTGCACTTATATTTTGTGGTGTGTGTTGGGGGTTGTATAGGAGCAAGGAGGCAGGGAAAACAATTAAGAGGCTATTACAATAATGTGGTCAAAAGGGCCTAAAATAAGGTGGTAACTGAGTAGAAAGAAGGGGTTCAATGGCAAAGATGTTGTTGAAATATAAACTACAAGATTTGGTGCCTAAATGGATATGTAGAATGAAGTAGAATGAGGAGTTGAAGATAAAGCTAAGGTTGCAATACTAGGAAAATTGATCATTGTACATCTAGACTTATTGCTGTCAGCCCAAACCATTATCACCTTAAATGGAGTGCTTTAATGATTTCTTCTTTGGTCAGAATGGATCCTAGCAGGAAATCCATACACAGGAAAATACTTCTCTCATAATACTTCAGCAATCATGATAGTTTTTTGCTCCCTATGCCTGCACATAACTTAGGAAGTGGTCAGTCATCACCAATATATGGAAGATAAAATACAATGCATTCAATTTTTAAAAAATATGTTAGTGTGTATATTCTGCAAATATGCAACGGGAGTTGGTAGCTCTTTCCTTGTAAATAGTGATCACAAGTCTTATGCTTCTTGGTGAACTATTCCTGCCAAACTATCTAGTGAAATTCCAAACATTCTGCTATATGGTCATTTTCTTGGGTGTTACATATAACTGTCAATCCATCCTTAGATATCACCAGGGATTCAAGTCATTGAGTTATGACATCAACATCCATATCAATCTATGATGAATTCAGTTGCCTAATACAGCTAGCCATCTCTGGCAAACAACAACTAGCTTGTTACTTGTCAGAATGTTAAGTTTATGGATTGCTGTTAGTTTATACCTACAATATTTCTGCATAAATGCATAATATGTATATATATATATATGTAAAGAGGTATGTACATATATACATATATATATATGCTTTTAAATGTCTAAACCAAGAAGTCTAGCTTACATATTGGATAATGAGTCTTTAGACTCATCTCTCTACTGGAACATTGAACCAGTTTCACATGTTCATAATTCTCTTGGTATAGGACTGCTCCCAGTTCCTTCAAGTTGGCACCTGTGGGCAATGGGAAAAGATTTTTTTGGATCTGCTTAAGCCAATAATGGAAAAAGTTGATCAAATCTCACATCTCTCCATACCACTTCCATTTTTAAAGGACTTCATACATATTAAAGCAATTTGGTCTTTCTTGCCTTTCTACTTCTGATTCTCTTCAATTATTGAAGCATGAGTAATGTCACTTGGTAGCTTAGCAATTGAAACATAGTTCTTAATGAATTTATAATGATCTGCTAAATCATAAAAATGTCCTTAGATCTGAACAGTTCTTTGGACATGGCAAATCAGAGTCCTTTTATCTTCTCTTGACTCAGCAAACCAGTATTTCTCAAATGAAGACTTCAGACAATTTTCCTCTAACCTATCCAAAAATTTTATCATTCATTCCTCATGTTCTGCTTAGGTCTTTCTTTCAAAACAATAACGTCCACCAACTCTTCCAGATATTTCTGTCTCAAACCACTTTTTCCATCAGTTTCTAGAAAGTACCAGGTACTTCTGAGATGCCTTGAGTTACACATTTGAACTTTAAATTGAGATGAACAGATGAAAGCTGCCTAATCCTTGTTTTCTTCCACCAAAGGAATCTGGTTGTATCTACTATTACTAACACTGAGAACCACCAGTTGCCTAAAAGATAGTTAAATGGGACAGAGCATCTCAAACTTGCAGTTTGGTTTCTTTGTTCAAAGTCTAATATTCTACATCTATCTTTATATTTCCGTTCTTCCTCTGTGATTCTATATTTCTATATATGAAATAAATATAATGTAAATAGAAGAATGCTTTCTTGGCATTCAGAATGAGTGTAGAAAAAAACCTAAGTCATCCTTTTGTAATAATTTTCAAATTGATTCTTATAAGTTTTTTGTCATAATTAACCATACGTTAAAGCTGTGGCATTGGCACATGAGACATGCCAGAAACTGAATTTTTTTTGCTTGCTGACGTAAAGGAAGGAAGGAAGGAAGGAAGGAAGGAAGGAAGGAAGGAAGGAAGGAAGGAGGGAAGGAAGG
>JAQQSW010022647.1:0-10419 GCA_028646575.1 Pseudocheirus occidentalis
CCTTCCTTCCTTCCTTCCTTCCTTCCTCCCTCCCTCCCTCCCTCTCTCCCTCCCTTCCTTCGTGTATGTGTGAGTGTGTGTTGTGTGTCTACATGCATATATATATATACATATATATTACATTCCATGATGAATAGTGAGATTATTTAATGAATTAAGTATATTGAAGGGAATGTAATAAAATAAAAATAACTATAATAGCTAATATTTACACCACATTTTGAGAGGAACTAGACGTTTGGAGAGAGGTTTAAGCCCAGGGTTACATAATAAGTGACTGAACTTGGCCACAAATAGGTTTAAGATCTAGAAAGAACTTTTGAGACTCTTAACCTCTTAATTTTACAGATGAGGAAATTGAAGCCAAGAGGTAAAGTGATTTGCCCAGGATCCCCAAAGCAGTGAGTTGCAGAGTCTGGTGTCATACCCTCCCTTCTAACTCCAGCTATACTGTTCCTTACCCTGCCCCTATTGTCAAGTCTCACTTGCCAGACTTCCCCTCACAATATACCAAAATATGTGCCTTTAAAACACAAGCTAATAGAATTTGTTTTGCTTCTACCTGACAAAGCAAGTAATATACATTCTAACAATAAGGTTATCAATTGTAATTATCAAATGAAGTAATAAATAAAACACTTTGCAGACAAACCTTGAAGTGCTATATCAATGTTAGCTGCTAGTTATAATTATCCAAATTTCCTACTCATTGAGCATTTGCTTGGGAAAACTGCTGGTTGTGACTCATTCTGTATTTTGGATCCCCTGTTCCTGTCACGTAGTAGGCATTTAATAAATGCCTGTTGATAGTATAAAGGTTTCTGTAATACCACAGTGATTCTATGATGTCATTGATGGAAGTGTCCTTTCTAACATCTAAACTCTTAGTTCATGTACACCTTTTACTTTCTGTCCAAATCATGCCCTTAGGATTCATATATCCCTAGGACATCCACCCAGCCTACAGGGGACTTCTAGGTCTCTTAGCATTATGCAGGTACTTGCTCAAGTGGTCCATCTGTTATCACTGTCATACCTGCCTTTCTATTTATATATCTCTCTGTTTACACAATACAACCTGTTATTGCCCACCAAGCCCTTAGGATGACTCAATCTTGATTTTTTAGTGATTATCATATTCTATGATTCATAGCCATATAACATCCCCCAGGAAAATATTGATATTTAAAAGGTTGGTTTTCATTTCAGGAAACAAACAGACAAACAAACAAAAACCAAACAGCTGGGAGCCTTGAAAATATCACATAGTTTTCCTAATTCATTTGATCATACCCTCTCCCTTCTGTCCAGTTTTTGACTTAGCTTATCTGAACCCAAGATATATGTGCTGCTTAACCATTATTTCCAAAGCACCATGTTCAATATTGCCATGGATGTTTGGTAGGGAGAATATAGTAATTAACACTTTAGCACCTCGACAGATGGACTCAGAAATCTAAAACAAATTGATTGTGGAAATTTTGAAAATGATTTGCACCTTAGTGGGAGAAAAATGAACACAGAAAGAAATCTCTGATGTAGTTTCTTGATATATTGGGTAATTGAGTATTTAACTTGAGATGAAGGAAGGAACATAGAATCCTGGAAGACATGTCCCAAAAATCTGTTTGCAATTACAGAGGCAATGAGGGTACAGTTCGTGGGATTGTAGATTGAGACGTTGAAAGGGCATTAGAGGTCATTTAGCCCAGCCATCTCATTTTATAGATGGCAGTGCTGGGATTTGTCCCTAGTTTCTTCACCTCCAAATCCAACATCCGTTTTCTTATTCTTTGTCAGGTGTCTCTTCTCAGTTAGTATTTTCTTCTATATCTTCTATTTGTGTAAAGTTTTACTTGAGTCTTCTTGTTCTGGCTGACCCAGCACTTGTAGCAGAGTTTTATGTATATTTTTGTCTTAAAGCTATTTCGGAATGTCTCATGACCCCTACGAGGTGACAAAGTACTTTAGACTACAGAATACCTCATTTATTTTGGGGTTTCCTTCTGTATCTAGTATGGTACTTTGCACATTGTGACTAATAATAACTAACATTTCTCTAGTATTTAATGATTACAAAGTGCTTCTCAGATGGATACTGTCTCATTTGATCCCCATAACAACTCATACCAAGTAGCTGCTATTTTTTCTCCCCATTTTCTAGATGCAGAGACATACTAAGAAAGTTTTAAGTGTCTTGCTCATGGTTGCAGTTAGTAAGTAAATGAGGAAGTATCTCAATCTAGCTCTTCTTGTATTCAAATAAACACCTTTCTTTAGAACAAACAGACTTCTGGGAGTTACTGGCTTTTCCCTCCCTTTATACTATCCTGGCTTTCCCAAATTTGGTGTTTAAGTTCCTTGAGGTTAGCGTCTGTGTTGATTTTTATTTTTCGAGACTTGGTCTTATTCACTAGCTTAGTGCTCTGCAGGTTATAGTTCTTTAACTACTTCATGTTGAATTGAGTTAATACTTACTGAGTGTTTATAGGGATTCCTTTCTGAATATAGATAGGAGTGAATGGCCACTGAGGTGCCTTAAGACTCTTAATTCTATGCTTCTGGGAGTCATTTTGTCTGTGTTCTTTTATAGTCTGTCAGGAAGCAGGCTCTGAGAACAAAGGGAGCTCCTGTGCCTCTTTCATAAATGAAGAAGAATCTTCTCCTAAGTAGGGTTTGTGGAGATAATGGAAAGTTCAATCTTTGTGCCTCTTCCTCCATCCCAGTGTATTTGTGAGTTTTTGTTATAATTGTTGTTATTTTTGGTGTAGGGGTAGAGGTGGGGTGGGGAGGGAGTGAGGGTGCTAATTAGCATCTTATTAAGTCTTTAAAGAATTATCAGCCATTGATAGGCACATTCACACCTACTTAGCATTTCAGGGTAGCATGTTCCTGTGAGACTTCTTGAATTCTGCAGCCTCTGGATAACTTAGAGATTCTGTTATCTTTTTAAAAAGGGGATCTTTTCAAAGTAGAGAGGAAACCCTTTCCCTGAGGACCATTTACTGTTTCCCTAAGATTCCTGTTCCTCTCTTCACAGAGAGTTCCATAGGGCCTCATATTTTAAGGGAAAAAAATAACCAAACAAAAAAAAATCGTCTCATTGCTCTCAATATGTTTGAATTAATTCCCTGTGTCCATGGTTTCCTCACAGCAATGGGAACAAACAATAATGTAAGCCTTCCGTTAATCCCAATGTGTATATGTATGCATAAATAAATAAACACATACACATGTATAGACAGACATATGTGTGTATACATATAAACACACATGCGTGTGTGTAAGCGCATGGTCAGTTCTATTATTCTTCCTGTCTGACAGATGAGGGTAATAATAGCATTTTCTTCACAAGGTAGTTGTGGGAACAGAATGAGATAACATATGTAAAAGATTGTGTGCAACTTAAAATGTCACATGTAAACCCTAGCAGTTACTAGCATTATTACGCACACGTCATTTTAAAGAGCAAATTAGAATTTTGGAAAAAACCAAGAGTCATCTATCGGTTAATGCTGTAGACTAAGCTACTGAAGTCAGCAAAATTGTCCTCAGTGATGCTTACCAGAAGTCCTCTGGAAAGGAAAAAAGCAAAAACCTGGTCATCTCAAGTAGTGCCTAAGACCACTCCTGAAGTCATCAGGGACATAAAGGAATCTAGAAATCTTGTCCTAAGCCAGAACTGGGATGAATGGCAGCTATGCATGCATATTGTCTGTTATTGTTTGTGAAGCACATTCCTGTTAACAACTCTGCCTTTGAGCTTCATTATCTTATGGTCCAAAGACTCCCCTCCTGATACACAGAGTGATCTGGGAGTTCAGCAGGGACTTTGAAGATAGGAGTCTGGTGATTGTGTTGGCCAGGGAACTCTCCTCCCCACCTTTCCCTTGTTACCGTCTTGGAAAAAGGCATCTTGGGAAAAGGCAGGAATAATTGGGGAACAGTTCTCCCTTATCTTTTGTGTATTAAACTTTTTAAAAAATTCTTTGGATATTGTTGTAGTGTCTTATTTTATTTACATATAGCAACACCAATAGAATGTTGGTATTAAAAAAATCAGACCTTTGTTTCCACATTCTTAGCATCATTAAAACCATTTATTTTCATGAAAGCAACTCAAATCTGCTCTCCCCACACTGTTCAATTCTGGTCCCAATTGGTGGTCCGTTGGCAGCGTTTATATTAGATAGGAATACTAATGGATGACAGATTATAGGTCTTGCCTGTAAATGCACAGGGAAGCTAAGTGGTACTGTGACTAGAGTGCTAGGCCTGGAGTCTGAAATACTCATCTTGCATTTAAACCAGGCTTCGGGCAACCACTAGGGGTATGATCCTGGGCAAATCCTTTAACCTGTTTGCTTCAGTTTCCTCATCTGTAAAATGAGCTGGAGAAGGAAATGGAAAACTGCTTCAGTGTCTTTGCCAAGAAAACCCCAAATGGGGTCATGAAGAGTCGGACTGAACAACAAACAAATACATATTGTAATCTAGGAAATAGCCATTCATCCTCACTGAAGGGTGGAGAAGTAGAGTTAGAATAGATACTTAGGAACACCCAAAGTTAAGGAGCCTGACTTGGAGAAAGACAGAGCAGAATCGACTGAGGAGTGTTCAGACAGGGAGAAAAACCAGGAAAAATCTAGAGAGGAGAGAGTATCGGCTTGAAGAGGGTGATCAGTAATGTCTAAGGATACATAGAAGTCAGAAAGGATGAAGACTGAGAAAAGGTCATTAGACTGGGCAATTAAGAGATAATTAATAACTTCAGAGAGAGTCATTCTAGTAAAATGACGAGGTCTCAAGCCAGACTGCAGAAGGTTAAGAAGAGAGTGAAGGGAAAGAAAGTAGAGGGACCGATTTTAGATGACCTCAAATAATTTAGCTATGAAATTGTAGATAGATATTAGACAATGGCTAGCAAGGATTATTAGGGTTTGTTTGTTTGTTTTAAGATGGAGGAGACACAAGTGTTTTTGTAGGGAGCAGAGAAGCAGCCAGTATATGGGGAGAAAAGGAGGGGGGGAAGAAGGAGAGAGAAAAGGAAGTCTAGAGGGTGGTGCAGGATTAAGAGGGTGTAGAGGATTTTTCCTTAGCAAGGAAATGGGCCGTGTCTTCATGAGAGAAAGTGGTGAAGGAGATAGTAGGGGAAGACATCTGAATGAGGTGAGATGAAGAGGAGGGAAAAGAGAGAACTTTAAAACTTTCAGCACATTGTCTTCTTCTCTGTCTTTGCCTTTACCTGTCTATCTCTGTCTCTGTGTCTGCATGTCTGTTTCTGTCTCTCTCTGGAGTATTAGGCAAGAGCCTCAGTTGAAAATGGGGAGAGGAGGGATGCCATGAAAGTCTCCACAAGGGCTGAAGAATTTTTAAATAGCCTGTGGTGAGTAGGATAATGAATTGATGGGGAAGTTGTGTACCAGTTTTGCCTAGTGTTGCAGTGAGGACCCAGTAAGGCAGGAAGACAACCTGGAGAGTCTGGTGTTAATAACCTGAGAGTGTTTTATAGTACTTTTGAAGCTTGGGCATATCTGTCTCGGGATTGGTGTGCTTTCTTTTCTTCTCCCCTACTCCACATTTTCCTTAGGGCTCACAATATAAGATCCTTCCATACATGGGGGAAATTAGTCATGCCAATCTTTTTAGGCATTGCACCTTAGGGTGATCATCATATAACCTTTGCAAACTTCTCTGAGGAAAGAAGCTTGAATGTATTCCAGCAGGAACTGTTCAGCCTCCAAGTGAGGTGTTACAGAATCTCTCCTGTAAACACATGTTGGTTAGAACCATATTCTCCAGATTGCAAATGTAAACAATTAACAGAATCAAACCACTTAAAACTTGGACTCACAGTACTAGCCTTTCCCTCTTTTCCATTGTCTCTTTCAAGATGGATGGATTTATGAGCAAAATCCAGTAGGCTCTAGCCAACTATGAAACAGTTGTTAATAATTATTTATTTGTTGTTTCAGTTAGGAAGGAATGTGAGGGAGTTTTCTGAACCACTTAACTAGGTTGTTAATTCTAATTTTAAAGTGTACAGAAAAACAAAGATTAATCTAGAATGAACCTTAGAAATTACTTAGATTGGATTCATTTTGCAGGAGGCCCAAAGAGATCAAGGTAAGCAACTAGAAAGTGAACCAGCTCTCAGGGATTTGAACCTGAGCTTGACTCGAGGTCTAGCGTTCTTTCTACTGCATAGCTAGCATAATATCTAGCATTTATAAAGCACTTTAAGGTTTTCAGAACACTTTTCAACTATCTCATTTTATCATCACAACAGCTCTAGGAGGTAGGTGCCATTAATTATGCTCACTTTACAGATGGGGACATTGAGGCAGACAGTTTAAGTGATATAGACACATTGTCTGAGGCTGAATTTGAATTCTGGTCTTCCTTTTTTTAACCAGGTTTAATGCTATCCATTACATCACCTAGAAATCTATAATTATGCATTCAACCTCCTACGTACAAGTTTTATTGAAAATGGAGCTGTTTATATATATATATATATATATATATGTATATATATATATATTTTTAAAGATGATTAGTGCCATTTGATGGCATTACTTTAGATGTGATCTTAGTGAGGAGGTTAGTACCACAACTGGTCTTTATCTGTTTACTGATGTTCTTATGTGGGAATTACACTTATATAGTCCAGTAACTTTTCATCTGTATCTTCTGATCATCTGGCACGCTGGTAATGAGTTTGTCCTCAGGGAATACAACATACTACTTTAAATAAAATCTGTTTTTATGAGTGTAAATTGCTTTCTAAAACTCTGAACTTCAAAGCCAAATGAAATCATTCTGGAATTATCTGGCAACCCAAATGATCAGCGCATATACTTGAGAAGCAGTATATTAAATGAAAGCAGCTAAGAAGGTACTTGCAGTAGGTTTTTGATACGATTGAAACCAACAAATTGAACATAGGTTTGTTTTATTATTTTTTTAAACTTTCATTGACATTCCAAACAAGCACTTGCCTTAGACCAGGGAGGCTGAATATTGTTAATAAGGCTAATTTATTTCATTGTCCATATGGAGCCACCTACAGGTGCTGTTAGGAGAAACTTCCAGTGTTCAATTCTTTATAGCTTTTACACTATTTTGATAGCAATCTGACAAGCCCTCTCCAAAACACTTTTTCCCATTATATGAAACTAAGTGATATTTTCTCATCTGTTCCATTTCTTAATAATTTAGTCTGGGTTTGGTTATTTTATCAAGTAATTAAAATGTATCATCCTTTAATTTTAAAGGTTTTTTTAAAGCTACTTAAAATATAGAGAAGAATTTAATTTCATTTCTTGAAACTTGTGTGATTTAATAAAAACCATTGTCTTATTATTATAAAGCCCTGGGCCCAGCTTTCTACATTTGATCTTCCATCCCACTTTGCCAATGGTTAGCTTTTTATGTATCCAGGACCTATAAGAAATAAAACAAAATCCACAGACAACATGGATCCTTAGAATGTTAGAGCCTAGAGGGACCTTAATTATCATTCATTCTAACGCTATCATTTTACAGCTGAGAAAACTGAGTCACAAAGAGGTGACTTACCAAAGATTTACATAGTATGTTAAGGTACAGTCAGAACTTGAACTGGAATTCCTAAATCGAGTCTTCTTTCCATGGCGTCACATAACACACCCACTTCCATGATAATATCATCTTATCTTTAGCAAATATTTGTGAGTTTCATTATCAATATAAAGATGTTCTCACTGGGGAAAAGTCTGTTGCTGCTGTTTTCTGATACTCAGTGCTCCTCCTATATGTGTATCTGGAATCTCAGGACCTTTTCAGCCTAACCATTTGACGTGATAGATATTTGTTTTCCCAAAGTTCTGGCTTTGTATTCCCTTAACACATCTGTCTATTTGCTGTAAGCGTTAGCTCCCTTAGAGGTCTGCCTCCTGCTATCATATAGAAGAGGCTTCACATGATGGAGTATACAGTGTTGCAAAACAGAGTTCTAATGTTCTTTGGGCTTTGTTTTTAATCAACAAAACAAAGAATTTGAATGGTGAAGGTCAAACTATTTCAGATAAGTAAACAACATATATTCATCCATTGTTGACTCCATCCAAGGATCTGGAAGGTAGACAGAAAAAGAAAAAGTCAGACTCCCTGTACATCCCTTCCCACTCCCAAAGAATTTCTGGTCTGGTAGTGGAGAATAAAATTGTACATGGTCAAATATTACTACAATATAAAATAACCACCAATGCTTAAGAAAAGCAGGGAGTACTTTGAAACTTAATAATTCTAATCTGTAGGCAGTGGGACCACCACTCTTCCTAAATAGATTAAAATGTAATTGGGGAAATTTAAAACAAAATAAAAATATAATATAATATAGATAATATTGATTTGTGATTTTTCTAATTGATATGTGACCCACAGAATTCTGATATTATATGACTTTGATACCACTTGACTACTAATTTTTACCTTTTCGAAGACATTAAAGCAGAGGTTGGATAACCAGATCAAATAAGTCATAAAAATGGATTCTTAACCAGATACGGATATTGAGAAGTCCCTTCAAGCTCAGTGACTTTGGGGAAGGAACTTAACCTCCTTGGGATTTAGTTCCCCCATCTCTGTAACGAGAAGATTAGGTTAGATAGTCGACAAGGTCCCTTCCAGCCCTAAAGCTTGGATCCTATGACCCTCTGAATTCATTGTAGTATCATTTAAGGAATAAATTGTGCATATGTGTGACAATAATGTGTGTGTGTGAGATGGAGACAGGATAAGACAGAAACAGATAGATATACATACATATGTTTTATATATATTTACGTATATATATATATACACACACATAATATATGAAAAGCATGTGGGGGATCTTATGTAACCTAATAAAAGTATGTTTCATATATAGGTATATACCTCTCTATCTAGAGAGAAGGAGATAAAGGTATACATACGCGCATCTACTATTCATAATCATAATCTTTCTGTCTGGAACATAACCATCTATGTGGGTAGGAGATGACCACTCACAACTGGGTTTGGCATTAAGAGTAGAATATCCATATGTTTATTCTAAAGAAAGAAAACTAACAATCACCCAAACAGGGGAAGGAGAGCAAACATCCCAGTAGTTTGCAAAATATTTCTTTGCTAAGGTAAACATGTAAACGGGTGGCCATTAGAATCTGTGGACAAATATATAAACAAGACGAGGGAATAAACAGCAATTGAAATGGCGAAGGAAAGAAAACCCCAAGAACTGTTCACTCATACTAATTTGCAATGTGTTCATTTCATTGTTCCAGTTCTTCTAACTCAGGAAATCCAGTCGTTCCTGTTATTTATTCTTCCATGCCTTCCCTCCTCCATCCCCAGATTCCCAAAAAAAAAAAAAAAAGACTGACACATCACATCATATATCAAACAGATACAATACCTTCTGATTTAAAACCCCAATATGTTGACCAAAGTTTGGATGACAAAATGCCAGACCTCATGGTTATAAAACAAATAAGCGTTATAATCTAGATGCATTGCACCCAGGCTTGATACATGTCTATCAATAAGAAATAATCTAGACCATTTTGTTGACTGTCTTTGGCTAGAATGATAACTGGCCGGCATCAGTGCTGGTACCTATTATATCAACAGTGTTCTTAGGTCAGAATTCTTTAGCAGTTTTCATAAGTGAGTAGAATGGTAGACAGATAGCATCCTTGTCTTTATTCTTCTTTTATACCCTAGTTTTAGATCACAGAGCTCAGTCAGAATTCCTGGGTTTGATTGCCAGTTTTGAAAACAACTAGCCCTGTGTCCTTGGGTAAGCCACTTCATATCTCTGAGCTCTGGTTCACTCATTATAAGATAAGAGGATTGGACTAGAAAATTTCTAAGCTTCATTCTGTCGCTAAGACTTTATTATCCCCTTGAATAAAGCTACCCCCAAAATGTACTTTATTACCGGAGACAGACTCTCAGAGTGGGAAGAGGCTTCAGTGGCTGTCTGAACCAGGAATCTGATGTTCAGCATACTCGACAAAAGGTTATCAACCTTTATTTGAAGATTTCCAGTGAGAAGAACTAATGACTCAATAAGTCATCATATAATATATCATGTCATAGGCATTGGTTACATTTTGCAAGTAAATGCTATAGTCTAATGTGCAGTCACTACTTAACACCTTAAAAATGCAGTCTGTGTTTATCAGTCAAGATGAGGAGAGAAAATAAGGTTAGGATTGGGAATTATTAAAAGCAAAATTACTAGTCAAAGAATTTATGGATTGATCCGCTGAATGAATCCTGAAGTAAATATTTTTTCATTGAAAGCATGTGCTACACTAAGGGGTTTCCCATATTGGTAATTATTTGGGGAAAAAGACCATATCCTTTGAAAACGATTTCTTGGACTTT
>JAQQSW010022648.1:0-10419 GCA_028646575.1 Pseudocheirus occidentalis
ACTTATGAAACTTTTCTCAGTATGAGGATAGGTGAAGGGAATACAAATGTATATATACGCATACCTACACATGTCTGTAGAGAAGGGTATGAATATATATCTGAGTATGTGTGTATATGAGTTCATAGAGGGCACAAGATCAATTGAATAGGAAGGGATGATACTTTAAAAGGTGAAATTCTGAGGTGGGAGAGGATTAGAAGGAGAGGAGACAGGGAGAGACAGAATGGGGTTAATCATCCCATAAAGAAGAGGCAAGGGATAACTGTTACAATGGAGGGGAAGAACAGGAAGGCAAAAGGGAAAGGATCAACTTTACTCTCATTGAATTTGGCTTAGCGAAGGAATGACATAAAACTCTAAACTGGGTATCTTGCCACACAGGACAGTAGGGGTGGATGGGGATGAGAGGGGGGATGATGGAGGGGAGGGGAGGTTGGGGTGAGGGCTGCTGGAAGCACAAACTTCTGTAAAGGGACAGGGACAGGGTAGAGAACAGAACAAGTGGGGAACGGGATAGGAAGGAGGGACACATAATCAGTCTCTCACAATATGTCCAGTGTGGAGATGTTCTGCATAATTACACATGTACAGCCTGTATGGAATTGCTTGTCCTTCCAGTGGGTGTGGGTGACGAGGGAGGAACTGGAAGAATCTAGAATTTAAAGTTCTACAATCAAACGTTAATATATATATATACACACACACACATAAATATTAGTAATAGTAGTAGTTTTAACTACATGCAACTGGGAATTAAGATATACAGACACTGGGGTAGGGAGACCCATACTGCCCTACTGGAAAGTTAGAGGGCTGATGGAGGAGTATATAGGAGAGAGTAGATTGGGCGAGAGGCTTTACAATGGGATGGCTCTTTTGGGGTTGTGGGTAGGGGCAAGATGGGGAGAAAATTTGGAACTCAAAATCTTGTAGAAATGAATGATGTAAACAAGAAAATAAATAAAATAATTCAAAAAATAACGTGTTGAATTTGTCATATATTTAAAAGAAAAGCAAGCTGTATATAGTAAAGCTTGGAGAAAGGAAAGGAAAAGGAACTACAGAAGTTGGATCAATGTAATAACTAATCAAATTATTTTCACCTGCCCATTCTCCTAGGGGAAAGTCTTCACACACTTGGGGTAGACAGCCCCCTACGTCACTGATCAGTTTGAGGCCTCTCAGTTACCCTCAAGCTGGGTTAGTCTGTCTACAAAGAGAGCCTGTCAGACGTGGCCACTGTGTATACGAGAGCTTCCTGGAGCTACAGCTGAGAGTTGAGTGCTAGGTAGACACCAAAGGTGAATGAGCAGGCCCAAAAAAAGCTTGACAGCCCTCACATCAGAGGTGCCAGTCCTCCCTGAACACCTCAGGTCCTTAATACGTGCTAATGGACTAACCTCTTTGGGCAAATTAGAAAGCTGTCAGATTCATAAGGGAAAAGAGGGGGCCTAAGTCAACAGTATCTGCCGTTAGTTATTGTTGTTGAGTTGAGTTTTTGTCATGTCCAACTCTTTGTAACCCCATCTGGGGTTTCCCTGGCAAAGATACTAGAGTGGTTTGCTGTTTCCATCTCGAGTTCACTTTACAGATGAGAAAACTGAGGCAGAGTGAAGTGACTTGTCTAAGGTCACATAGCTACTAAGTGTCCAAGGCCAGATTTGAATTCAGGCAGATCATACTTCCTACCTCTAGGCCAACACTCTATCCACTGTACCACCTAGCTGCTCACATGTGTCTGCCATTAGGTGTCATAGAGAATAAAGCCATAGACCTGAAGTCAGGAAGTTTGAGTTAGGATCTTGCTAGACACTTACTAGTTGTGTGACCCTGAGCAAGTCATTTAATTTCTTGGCCTCAGTTTCCTTATTTGTAAAATGGGAATAATAACAGAACCTACCTCTCTAGGATATTGTGAGTATCAAATGAAAAACAAATGCAAAGCACTTTGTAAACCTTAAAGTCCTATATAAATGCTACCTGTTATTAATGTCAAAAAATATCTATATAGCCTCTTCACCTTCCCCCAAACAATCTCCTGTTCTGCTATG
This sequence comes from Pseudocheirus occidentalis, assembly GCA_028646575.1. Lineage (NCBI taxonomy): Eukaryota > Metazoa > Chordata > Mammalia > Diprotodontia > Pseudocheiridae > Pseudocheirus > Pseudocheirus occidentalis. Next base: position 2,055 of record JAQQSW010022648.1, read on the forward strand.
ATGTTAAATAAAATTTAAATTAATATTAAATAAATTTGTTGTTTAGCCATTTTTCAGTCATGTTCACCCTTCCATGACCCCATTCAGGGTCTTCTTGGCAAAGATACTAGAGTGGTTTATCATTTTCTTCTCCAATAGATCCATTTTGTCAGATAATCAGAGGTTAAGTGACTTGATCAGGGTATCAGAGCTAGGAAGTATCTGAGACTGAATTTGAATTCAAGTCTTCTTGACTCCAGGCCCAGTGACTCTATCCACGGAGCCATCAGCCATCTCATAAATAAATTATTTAATGTTAAAGAAAAACTCCTTTTAATAAAAGAATTCTTATAAATATCTCCCTTTTCAAGAAGCCTTCCTGCAGGATTCCACTTTGATATGGACCCTCCCCCTTTGACATCATAGTGCTTTACTGACCCTTCTCCAATGCAATTTGCACACAGTATTGTGTATTCCACCCATGTGATATGCCTGACATCTACATGAATTGAACACTCTTCAAGTAAGTACGGGGAGCAGTATCTTTTATTTTAAATTTGCATTTCCCCTGTACCTAGTACAATTCTCTGAATACAACAGAGGCTTAATAAATGAAATGAACAGACTCATGTATGCATGCAATCTGGGCCAAAGACAATGTGTCTGGTTTGATGGTCGCTAGTTTGTTCAAACACTATCATTAATGGCTTCTGAATAATGCATCAACTACTCAGCCATTAATCAGGATAATAGAACCACTGCCCAAGCTTTATCTCCACCATCTTTTTAGATGCTTCGTCTTCCTGGGTATCCAATTAATGGGGAATCCTCTTCATTGGATGTGTCAGTTGGCTTTGCACACTTGCAAACTGTCAGTGTAGATTTTCCCTGGTTCACCTATCATGTATGGTCACGTATTTTCTTCCTGGCTTTCCTTCCATGTTTGAATTTCTCTTTGAAAATTTCTAAGAGTACCTTTGACCAAGGTGCCCACAATGATTTGAACAGCCTTGGGCACATAATCACATGTTCACAGGAATCCCCTTGCTCTGCACCAAGAAAAAAAATAATTCCAAGAACCCCTTAGATCTAAAAGAATTTTCAAATATCAGAGTTTCTTGTCATCATTCTAGTTGAGTTTCCAGACATTTGAAAGAACTGTCTCAGACCTTTGTTCTCTTTAGAAGACAGCATAGGCAGAGTCTCCCTGCTTCAAGATGTAACACTGTACTTGGGTTTTCCAAAGACTTGAATGGATCGGTCACATTGAGAATAATAATTGCTAGGATTTATAACACTTGAAGGTTCACAGAGTGCTTTATGAACATTCTCTCACTAGATCATCACAATAACCCTTGGAGGTAGGTGCTGTTGTTATTCCCATTTTATAGATGGGGAAATTGAAGCAGGGAAAGATTACATTTGAACTCAGTTCTTTCTGACTCTAAGTCCAGCATTCTCCCACATAGTTGCCCAAGTATCAGAGGCAAAATGATATAATGGAAAAAGCATTGGTTTTGACATCTGAAGGTCTGGATTCAAGTCCTAACTTTGCTATTTCCTTCCCATGGGACTTTGGGCAAATCATGTAACCTTCCTGAAACTCAATTTCTTCATATCTAAAATTAAAGTTGTGCTTTTTATTTTAATGGTAAGAGGTCATTAAAGTCCAAACAAAGAAGGCAAGGGAATTTTCAGAGGCAGGAGGGCACTCTGACTTGTGTCTCAAAAGGCTAGAATGGATGGGACATGGGGAAGAAGGGGGAGCAACAACACTGGACACATGGAGCTTAACCTCAATGAGGCTCTTCCCAAGGAGATCGAAGCCAGACCCTCTTCCTACTGGAAGACGCTTCTTGCATGCCAAGGAATAATGAATGATGTGGGTACTCATGTATCTTCAGGAAAAAAGATCACCCAGGAAGGGTCAGTGGAAGAAGAAACAAATAGTTAAGACTGCTTTCTTACTGTAGAGAGGTGATGAGGAAACTAGCTGATGACCAGACATTAATAATGGAGAAGGTCACTGTCTTGCTGGGACCTGTATCCAAGATGTGACAGAATATTTTCCATGACTTGTCAAACTGGATGAATGTGATGCACTACTGGGAATATTCATGTAGACACACAAGAGACTGCCTGAAGGAATGTAGAAAGCATTGCTAAAGATTCCTAAGTCATGAGCAAAGAAATGAAGACCTGAGGGACAGAGATGGTGTTTCCAAGGCAGCTGCCAAGTGAAGAGAGGGTTTCAGAAAAGGGAGTCAGAATGTTGAAGTGATGAGAGAGTAAAGAAGATGGTGCAGGAGAATGGGATTCACTTTTCTGGATCATGGAAATGTGGGCTTCTTGGCCAGGGATGGACACCTAGCAAGGAGCTGACAGGGGAAAAAAAATTGCCAGAAATCTTATAAATCTAATCCAAGGGGCTGTAAACTGAAAAGAGAGACAGAAAACAAAAAACCCCTATGGATATTTACCAAGCTGGATGCCATTGAGAGTAGCTGCATTTAGGGTTAGCTTTCAGGAGCTTGCAGGAGAAAAAATCCAAGAAAGGAGCCATGATCCATATATAAATGCCCCAAATAGGGGAACAAGCAAGGTGAACCAGGAGAAAAAGTTGACCTTGGAGGGAGGCATAAGATAAAGTGGTAGAACAGGGTTTGGGAAGGCTGGATCAGCAAAGTACAAATTCCAGTAGGTTCTCCTACAATATAATCTGAGATGGCTTTGAGTACTGTCCCAGCAAGAAATTCTCTATGCTCACTAATGCTTAGCCCAGCTATGCACAGAGTCTCATCACTAGTGGGCTGGCAGCCAGCCTATATTTTTCTACATGACAACCATGCAACACAGAAAAGTACAAAACAGCCCTACATTTCTTGTGGCCCCTTTTGCTCCCTTTCCTATATCCTCATTCTTGGTGATCTCATCAGGTCCTGTGAGTCCAATTTCAATACAATTGACTCCCCAGTCTATATTTCTTGCCTGATCTCCCTTTTGTCCCACATCACCAATTGCCTGTTAAATGGATGGTGCATAGGGATAGTAAACTCAAGATGTCCACATTGGAACTCATCATATTCTCCCCTAAACCTATCATTTCTCTGAATTCCCCTATTTCTGTCAATGGAACCACTGTTCTTTCAATCACTCAGGTCCACAGCCTCAGAGTCATTTTCAATCCTCCCTTCTCACTTGTTCAGTTGTTTCAGTAGTATCTTACTCTTCATGACCCCATTTGGGCTTTTCTTGACAAAGATACTGGGGTGGTTTGCCATTTCCTTCTCCAGCTCATTTTATAGATGAGGAGACTGAGGCAAAAAGGGTAAAATGATTTGCCCAGGGTCACACAGCTAGGAAGTGTCTGAGGTCAAATTTGAACTCAGGAAGAGGAGTCCAACTCTAAGCATGGCACTCTATTCACTATAGCGCCACCTAGCTTCCCCTCTCATTATCACATTCTATAATCAATCAGTTACTAAGCCATGTTGAATATACCTCCACAGAATCCTTTGCATTTGTTCCTTTCTGTCATCCACCTGACAACTACCCTAGTTCAGGTCCTCATCACTTCTCAAAAGGAGTGTGAGAGGAGCCTCCTAATGGCCTCCCTGCCTCCAGTGTCTCCCCTCTACAATCCATCTTCCACACAGGTGCCAAAGTGATATTCCTAAAGTACATGTCACATACCCTTCTCCTTGTTCCAGAAGCTTCAGTGTCCCCCTATTGCCTCTAGAATCAAACACAAGCTCATACGTTTGTCGTTTGAAACCCTTCCCAGCCTGGCTCCAATCTATTTCCCCAGACTGCTTACATATCCCTCCCTCTACATTCCATTCTCACAGTCCACTTGCTATTTCCTGCACATCACACACTCTCTCCTGCCCCCTGTGCCTTTCACAGGTTACCTGACCCCCAGCCATGGCTGGAATGTTCTCCTCTCAACACTCACCTCACTGTACCTCCCTCTCTCTCCTGAAGCATACTGCCTCTCTCTAGTAAGTTTCTTGAAAGTAGGGACTGATCATTTTTTCCCCTGTATCCCCAGGGCCTAACCCAGCATAGGCACACAGTAGGTGATTAATTATAGAACACTCTTCCTTTTATCTTCTCCAACTAAATGTCCCCATTTCCTAGTCCTTTGATATCATGAGCTGAATACAAGTCCCCATCCTTTAGCCCCAGGCTTGTTATGCAAAGCCCAGAACAGACCAGAATACTCCAAACAAGGTCTAAAGCACTTTTAGTCAATAAACATTTCAGTCAACAATTATTTATTAAGAACCTACCATGCACCAGGCACTGTACTAAGCACAAAAAATCCAAGTTAGTATTGTTAGTTATTGTCATAAATAATAATCAAAACTTATTTAACAATTTAAGAATGGCAAAGTACTTTGCTTATATTAATCTCAACCAATCTGCACAATAATTCCATGAGGTAAGTACCACACGATATTGTCTCTATTGGCCAGATGAGGAAGCTGAGGTACAGACAGGTTAAGTGATTTTCCCGGAATTTCAGACTATTAAAATTATACAAAAGAACAATCCAGCTCACTATTATAAAAGCAAGGTAAATCAAAGCCAATGCTGTTTTTTCACCCTCTCACCCAGCTAGTCAATGATGACCAAAAAAAAAAAAATGAAACAGTCAATGTTGGAGGGCCTTTGGCAAGACAGATATACTACTATCTGCTGAGCCTTTAAGTGGAATAGTCATTCTGAAAATTAATCTGGAAATATGTTCAAAAAGAAGAATAAAATATCCATACTACCTTTCACTAGGAGATCATTCATTGTGCTGTGTATCCCTCAAGGAGACCAAAGAAAGAAAGAGGTCCCATAGATCCCAAAACATTTATAGTACATTCCATGGTAGGAAAGAACTAGACACAGAGCAGATGCCCATCGATTGAGGAATAGCTAAACAAAAGGGAGTACACGAATGCAGTGGAATCAATATCACTTCATACAAAATTAAGGATGTGAAAAATCACAAAGGTATAGGAAGACTTGGGCAAAATAATGCAGAAGAAAGTAAAAACAAAGCAAAAAATCTGAATGCTGTATAATAATTATGACTGGGAATGGTAGAAAAATTGTACCTCCCTCCCTTCAGAGGTGGGGGTCTATGGATGTGGAATACTGTATATACTGTCAGACATGTTTGAAGTATTGTTTAGGTTTTCTAAAATGCTTTTTTCTGTCATCTTCTTATAAGGCAATATTGGCTGGATAGGTGAGGGAGAGATGGATAAATTCAGAAACGAATGTGATATAAAAACAAAAAATAATAAAAATATGATAAGTCTTCTTTAATGATAGAGGAAAGCTGAGCAGTCAAGCTCTTAATTATCTATAGCAATGAGTCAGAAAATCAAAGATCACAGTGGCTCCATTAAATACTAAAATAGCAAAGAGCACAGGACAGGGCAGGGATCCTGGCCTTCTTCCTTCTGCCATCCCAGTTCCTTAGGGTCCAGATTTCATTGCCTTCCAAGATGACCCAGAAAAGAAAGTTCTTACCACCTAAAATCCTTGGCACTGTCAAATGGTTCAGCATCAGAATGGCCACGTGGCTCTCTGTGGAACCAACATTAAAAAGAAGCATTAACATCTGCTTTGCTGCTGTACCCTAAGGATCATGGCACCCTACCATCAGACTTCCCTAGATGCTGTCTCCCACCATTCGAATGTAAGCTCCTTGTGAGCAGGGACCAGTTTCCTTTTGTCTTTGTAACCCCAATGTTTTACACAGTGTTTAAGAAATGCTTTTCTTTATTCATTCATTCATGCCAATTCATTTAACTGAGCAACTACTATGTACAAGTGTTGGGAGAGACATTACTGAATGAGAGCTGGTTCCTACCATCCTAGGACTGTCAAATCCCATCCCAGGTGAGGAAGTTCTCTCTGCAGATGCAAGTAAGCACCCTTCTAGGCAACTAATTTCTTAGAGACTTAAACAGGGCTCTTACATAAATTATACAGCTAGGCATTGAACACAGGATTCAAACCCAGGCCTTCCAGGCTCTAAGACAAGCTCTCTGCCCATGCCATGAGGCTGCCCCTCTTGCACAAACAAGTAGAGTACAAATGGAAATCTCAGCAGCACCTAGGATGGTTACAGAGGGTTACTAGAAGCCCACATAATAAAACGATCCATGTTAACGTGGCAAGTACTCTCATACAGATGTGGCCTTTCTGGAGACAATGTCTCATCCGCTAATTCCAGGAGGAATGATTTCAGAGGCAGGCATTTTAAACAGCTAGGTAGGAGAGGGGAGGGAGGAGTTGTGGCAGATGAGTTGGGGGAGATGTAGAGGGAGGGGAAATTTGCAGCACCCTTCCAATCAAACCCTACTAGAGGTCTTTTCACCCACACTTAAGGCCAGCCCTCATTGAAATCACATGCGGTTTGTTGATTCATGACAACATGTGGCTTCCTGTTTATAAGGGAAAAACAAGCCTGAATTAGCTCCTTCTCCAAGCAATCCAAGGACTCCTTGTGTCTAAAATGCCAAAGGAGGAAGCGGAACTTTTTGATGAATCAGTGTAAATGAATCAGACTGATATGGGTGGGCCTTCCTTGGAGTCTCAGGCACCAGAGTTTGAAGAGCTGCAGTGAAATGTTATGAGACAAAGCACAGTGGATTCGGCCAGGCCCAAATGAGCAATGTGCAGGTCAAAGGGCTTGGACCAAAGCAATGTCAACTGGGCCTAGCCTGGCACCTGATCACATGCTACTTGCTGAACAGATGAGCCTCATACATTCTGCTTTTCTGAGGCTGAGCCCTCTCTCCCAGGAAACAGTAACTGTGTTCATTGACTCTTTTTCTTGTTGCTTAGTCATTTTTCACTCATATCTGACTCTTTGTGTCCCTATTTGGGGTCTTTTTGGCAAAGATACTGGAGTGGGTTGCTATTTACTTCTCCAGCTCATTTTGCAGATGAGGAAACTGAAGCAAACAGGGTTAAGCAACTTGCCCAGAGTCACATAGCCCATAAGTATCTGAGGCTAGATTTGAATTTGGGTGTTCCTGAGTCCAGGTCCGAAGCCCCATCCACTGATAAAGGGGATCCAAAAGGGAAACTATTGAAATTACTTCTGCCCTATTCTATGCTCTTTGCTGTTATGGTATTTAATGAATCCACTGTGATCTCTGATTTCCCGAATTGTTGCTATAGATAATTAAGAACTTGACTGCTCAGCTTCCCTCTATCATTTAAAAAATGCTTATCCTATTTTTTATTATTTTTTGGTTTTATATCACATTCATTTCTGAATATATCCATCTTTCCCTCACCTACCCAATCAACATTCCCTTATAAGAAGATGACAGAAAACTATTTTAGAAAAACTAAATAATACTTTAAACATATCTGACAGTATCTACAGTATTCCACATCCATAGTCCCCCACCTCTGAAGGGAAGGAGGTACAATTTCTCAATCATTCCCAGTCATAATAATTATACAACATTCAGGTTTTTTGCTTTGAGTTTTTTTCCCTTGACATTTGCCTTTGAGCAACTGGCCCAGACAGTAACTCTACTCTCAGGCAGGGCCAAATATGCATGCCTATCTGCAAATGAAATTTCTTCATGTATTTTATTGTCATCATACTGTATTTCAGTCATGTCTGACTCTTCATGACCCCAACTGGGCTTTTCTTTTTTTTTTAATCTTTATTGACTTTTTTATTTACTTTTAGTTTACAAGATTCAGTTCCAAAATCACTTTAGTTTCAGATTATCTTCCCTCTCTTCTCCCCTCACCCCCCATGGTGGCGTACAATCATGTATGGAATCTGAAAAACTTTCACATTGTACAATTGTCTGGTTGTGTGTTGAGGTGTTGTAACCAATGGAGCGAATAATGGGGAAAAAAAAGAAACAGAACCAAACATGGAAAAGACCAATAGCATGTGTTGCTTCCATCTCCATTTAAACTCTGGTCTTTCTAGATCTTTCTCTGAGTGTAGATATCTCCTTCCCTTCAGAGACTTGTAGAGTTGTCTTTTAACTGTGCGTTGCTGAAAGGAGTCCAGATTATCAAGGTTGGTCATCATACATATGATATATCTGTGACTGTGTACAAATTTTTCCTGGTTCTGCTCTTCTCACTTAGCATCAATTCATATAAGCCTCTCCAGGTAATTATGAAGTCAATCTCCTTCCCATTTCTTATAGCACAATAGTATTCCATTACATTCATATACCATAACTTGTTCAGCCATCCCCAAATTGATGGGCATTCCCTAAGTTTCCAGTTTTTTGCCACCACAAAGAGAGCTACAATAAATATTTGTGTACATATGGGTCCTTTTCCCACTTCTATGATCTCTTTGGGATACAACCCCCAAAGTGGTATTACTGGG
>JAQQSW010022649.1:0-10419 GCA_028646575.1 Pseudocheirus occidentalis
GGTTTGGCAAATGGGTGAAGGGATTGCCCTGCCCCTGCTAGGATCCCCCAAACCCCTCGGGTCTGGCAGGAAGGGGGCAAGCCTAGTCCCCCACTGGGCTTGGGCAGCCCCAGCAAGGGGGCCAGAGTTGGGAGACTCATAAGGGCTTCCCCTCCAGTGAAATCACAGCATTGCCCCCCAGTTTCTCGGCCAGAGTACAGCGGTTCTTCACTTCCTCCTAACAATTGGCTTGTAATTCATGTTTGATTCCTGTCAGTTTCTTCTTGATGGCGTCCTTGGAGCTGGCATAGATCATCTTGCTCTTGAGGGGGGCACACTCGGGGACCCAGAAGATGAACACCAGGTCCTCCTTCTTGCTCTCCTTGGTCTCGTAGGTGGCGTCATAGAGCCCGAAGCGACAGTCCTTGTCAGGCAGCATCTTGACGAAGGTGGTGTAGGGGTCGTCCACCGTCTGACCCATGTCCCCCACCAGGATCTCCTTGCCCTCCTCCAGCACGATGTTCTTCTTGTCCTCACTCAGGCAGAACAGCACCACCTTCTTGCGCTTCTTCACCTCCTGGGGGTTGAGACTTGCGGACCTTCATGTCGTTGAAGACCTTGATCACCCCGTCCCAGACAGCCACCCCAGAGGCCCTCTGCCTCGTGCTCTGCGCTCGGCGCGCCCCGTAAAGTGACTTTCTAAGGGTCATAGAGTTAGGGAGTGTTCGAGAAGGATTTGAATTCAGGACTTTCTGATTATAAGTTCAGTACTCTATCCACTATAAGGTTGTCCTTTGCTTTATCACTTCTTTCATCCAGTCTAGCTCATCTAGTCTGCAGAGCTGCCAAATGAATCTTCCTAAAGCACAGGTATGATCATTTTTCCTTTGCTCAGGAAACATCAATGGCTTCTATTGCTCCTAGGATAAATATCAGCTTGTCTTCTGTGGCATTGAAAGCGCTCTGCAATCTGGATCTATTTTCATGCACTACATGTTTAAAGCTAGCATAGTTGCTATTTGTTTCTCATATATGACATTCCATCTCCATCTCTGTACCTTTTGTACAAGCTGTTGCATAAATCTACAATGCCCTTCTTTCTCACCTCTACCTTTAGGAATACCTCCCTTCAATGCTTAGCTCATGTACTACCTCCTAGAAGGGGTATTTCCTGACTCCCCCTTCTCTCCTTCCCCTCTTCATGGTTAGCAACTTGCTCAGAATCACAGTCGTGTGTCAAAAGTGTGATTTAAAACCAAATCTCCTTAGTTCTGAGGCTGGCTTTCTAGTCATATCATTATGCTGTCTCTCAAGCTATAAGTGACCTCATGAAATCTAGCTACAAATCACCAATAGTGAGGGAAACCCCCAGTGCAACAAGGTTTTAACCTTATTCCATACTCTTTGGCAAAGGTGGAAGAATAGTCAGTGTTGGAGACTGTAGGAAGACAGCACACTGATGCTTTGTTGGGGGATCTGGGAAGTGATTCTACCATTCTGAGTTTCTAATTGGAATTATACAAGAAAAGTGACTAGATTGTCTTTTTATGCAGCAATCCCACTCCTGGTCATGAATTCTAAGAAGTCAGAAGCAAAGGTTCAATATAGACCAAATTAATCATAGCATCATTCTTGTGGTAGCAATAAACTAGATATGGTTGGTGGGGACTGAGAATTGACTAAAACTATGGCATATTAATATAAGTAATATTTTTGTTCTGAAAGAAATGAAAAATATGTAGAATATGTGGAAACGTGGGGAATCTTATGAACTGTTGTGGTGTAAAACAAGCAGGACCAAGAGAACAATATACATGAAAAGATCATAAATAAAAAGATCACTAAGAAGAAGACGAACCCCAAATAATGAAAACAAACAAGAGCCAATAAACAGTGAAAGTCTAGGGAAGAAATAATGAAGCATGTCTCCTCCTTCCTGAGTGGTGGAGGATTGCTGGGACAGAATTGTGTATATGTTGCCAGACAGTCTCTTTATTGGACATCTTTGTTTAATAGCTTTTTTTCTGTCATATTGTGGGGCTCAGTTGAGAGCAAGTGTTGGAAGAAATGACTGTAACTTATTCTTATTTTGCAGATGAGGGAGCTGAGGCAAACAAAGGTTAAGACAAAAGGCATCGATAACACTTATTTAAAAGATTTGAATTGAATCAAGAAAACACAAAATAATACAAGGAGATACCAATTCCATGCCCATTTAATGCTGATCTTATATATAGATTAATACAGAAAGGACTGCTGGTTATAGAGGAATCTCCTTAACTACATCTATAAATAACAGCTTTATTTTTAATTACAAAGGGCACTAATACATCTACTTTAAAAGAAATCAGAGAATATATTAGTATAAGCAACTTCATTATAATAATTTAACAATGACCTTTGAAGTTTATTAGAATTGATTATCCCTTCCCAGACATACTTTTACTGCTATTTTTCAACATTAGGTTAAACCAAGAATCATACAAAAATATGGTGGGATTTTATTGTTTTTTATAGCATTCCAGCACAGTAAAATTATTTTGCTCAATATAGTATTAGAGTCCCTGTTATTTTCACCCCCTGTTGGTATATGGATTTCTTAAGAACAGTTTTCTGATCCAGCTTGTAGACTTGTGTGTTTGAGTACATATTTGTAGGTCATGCCAGAGCACTCAGGCTTTGACAAATCTTTTGGTGCTACACCCATTTTAGAGATACTCCCACCCCTTCCCCATGCTCTAGAACAGACTGTAAGTATATGCAAATAAATAGATGCAGTCTCTGTTAGTGCTTGATGGGTTTTCACCCTGTCAGAATATTTAAGAATTGCAGTTTTTCCATATTTTCTTCCTTAGATAGGACGAAAATTTATCTAGTTGATACTGGATCACACTTCATCTTCCAGCCAGATTTGGCACCCCTGGGGTGAGCTATCCCAAGTGAATGAGTAAAAACTCTCTTAATCTGCTATGTTCATCTGGTCTAAGACTATGGTTCCCAGCCTTCAGCTGTCAGAAAACCAGGACATCTTGTCATCTTTGCCAGATAAGCCCATCACTCTCATCCCTCTTCCTTCCTCTTGCTCTGGGAACAGTAATCTAATCAATATTACCTTTGCTACTGGAAGGGTCATGCCAATGGATAGACTCACAGTTTCTGTGACTCCTTAGAACAAAACTCTCTTTCTTGGCCCTTGTGTGCATTGTCTGCCCCTGAGAAACTATATTCCTTCAGGGCATGAACTGACTTATTTTGGGATTTATATCCCGATGTCTAACACAGTTCCTGGCATATAAAAAGTGTTCGTTAAATGTTTATTCATTTATACTTTCCCTCTTAGATTAATATGTTGAAGTGCAAGTAGCACAGTATCAGTATTTGCTTAAGCTTCTCTAGGTATCTTTAGTCTTCATCAAAACAAAAGAAATTTCCTGTGAAGACTTGTAATGATAAATATTAATTATTATTTATATCAGTTATGCCAGTTATGGATAATATTCTATATAGCACTTACTACGTGTCAGGTGTTATATTAAGAACTTTTCATGTATTACTTAATTTGATCCTTGTGACAACTCTGGGAGATGGGTGTTGTTATTATCCCCATTTTGGAGATTAAGATAGCTGAGGCAAACAGAGGTTAAGTGAGTTGCCCAGGGTCACACAGGCAGCAAGTGTCTGAGGACATTCATTGGAACCACTATACCACTGCCCCTTAGGTTGGGAACAGAATTCTGTGGAACTGATTCTTAGCAGCATAGAGAAGAGATGACACTCTCTGTTTTATAAGAGGCTACAATATAAAACTTTGGTTAAACAAGGTAAATTAGGATTTATTTACAGTTTTCCCAGTATCACCAAGATAGGAAAGAGGAAAAAAGTGACAGAAACCAATCTTATTTTTTGAGAACTTCTAATTGTTCCCATCTGCCTCAAGGTTAAATCCTAAGTCCTAAGCTATAAACAGATATGACAGTTTTTTTTCACATATGGGGAAAAAACATAAAACAAAACTAATGTCAAACCTAGATAAATTTTATTTGAAATATAATATTTATGGATTGCCCATCCCCACCCTTTTAAAGCTTGTAACATTTGTTTCAGTTCAGACTGAAAATCTGTAAATGTGTTTATTTTGTGCAGAATTATGTTCTAAAACTCATTATATTTAAAAAGTGGACATAAATTAAAAATATAGTATCTTCTAAATAAGGAATGATAGTCTTCTTTTTCAAATATGCCCTTGACTATGTTCTACAAACATAAATTAATATGACAAACAAATTGACTTCATGTTTCAAACCTCAAAATATTTTTTTTTAAATGTGGTTTAGAAAATAGAGGACACATTTCCTTCGTGAATAGCAATGGTGTTTTGTAAAAAAAGAAAATTAGCTGGTGTTAGGAAAAGATCTCTGAATGCTGCCATACATAATAAACATGAAGCCCAAGTAATTTAATGCTGAATTGATACTCTGAATATCTAGAGACACTTTGAAGAATAATTACAACATTTTCTATAGAACTCTGGTTGTTTTGTTGAAATATTTGAGATAATAAAATGCTACTGAAAAAGCTCACAATTCAGGTGCTCTTTAAAGTACATCATATTTCATTTATGTTGTTGAAAACCTTATCTCTAAGCTGTCATATGGCATAAGTGCCAATGGGAGACAGCCAGCTCTGTGCAAAATTATGAAATAAATAAATAAGTGACTATTATTTTCAGTGCAGTTGCTCATTTTAGAAACTTTTATCCTTTCTTGGTGGATTATCCAGAATATCTGGTTTCTCCCTTTCCTTAGGTACTCATGCCCATTATCTCTTATTAAACTGAATTCTGGAAAGTATATGAAAACAATTCCTATTAAGAAGTAAATAGCAATAGCACAAAATTTTAAAATTGTAATAGGCATGTAGAGGGCAGCTAGTTTGCACCTAGTGGCTAGAGTGCTGGCCTTGAGACATGTACTAGCTATGAAGTCGCTTAAGCACCTCTGACTCAGTTTTCTCATCTAAAATGAACTAGAAATGGAAACGGCAAACCATTCCAATATCTTTGCCAAGAAAACTCTTTGCCTGAGGGTTGGACATGACCAAAAATGAATGAACAACAAGGCATATAGAACTAAAGGAATAAAACTCCTAACTGTGAATTTTAGGTATTAGTGAACAGGTGAAACAGTTTATTTCATTTTTATTATTTTAGCAGTAGTAAAAATTATTTTTATTTTATAATTGGAATTATAAAAAACACCACACAAATGGTCACTTATTCTGTCTCTTTATAAACTTAGCTTTGAGCAGATTATGATTTGCCAGCTGAGTATGGACAGGTCATTTTAACTAGAGTAATTTTATGCACTATTCTCTGCAAAGATAGTCCTGTTCCAATTTTTTGTAAAATGGATAGGGGCAACTCCTATTTTTATGTTTGTAGATGGCAAAAATTGAATTACTATATTTGTCTGAAATGTAGGTGTTTGAAGGAAACCGCTTCCAATTTTAATCTGTAGTGAGCAGGGCTATGGAAAAAGTTCCTATTAGATCTTACCTATTGGACTAATCTTAAAGCTGCTAAGATGATCATGCTATAAACACAGAGCTAGAAAGAATTTTAGAATTACTTGAGTCAAAAGGTCATTAATCTGCGGGTCCATTAACTTTTTATTGTAATAATTTCATTTAATTGTTATTGTTTTCCTTTATAATTCTCTGTATTTTTTTGGGGGGGGCATTTATTCTGAGAATGACCTTCAGGCTTCAATAGAATGTAAAAGGGATCTTATGACAAAAAATGTTAGGAAAACTTCTAATTCAAATGCCTCTTTATAAAAATATAGTTCAGAGGCCATGTTACTCAAAATCTTGCAGCTGATTTGTGGCAGAGCCAGGATTAGACCTAGAGTATTGTGCCTCCCTGTTTAGAGTTCCATCCACACTACACTTCCTTTGAGTGGTTGTTCTCTTTGGACCCTTCCTACTTGTTGAGGTAGATTTCAACCTAAATACTGTGAATTTTGCTTTCCCTGAAAAATGGAAGATTTATTTCTCCCCCCCCCAACTTTTTTGTGAATTGGTTCATTAATAAAATCATCTATTATTTCCAAAGGAAGAATATGGACCTCTTTGTGAGCTTTTGACATGTTCTTATATTTGACTAAGTCACTCTGGTCAGTAACAGGAACAGCAACAGTTCTTCTGAAGGAAGATCCCCTCCACTTAAGTCTTTAGGCAAGATGCCATTTAGTGTCTTGTGTTAACAAAATGGACTACTTCTGGAGCTGCAGTTTTAAGATAACTATGAATTGTCCTAACCATACATCAGGAATAAAGCCAATTAATTACAAGACTGGGGTAACAGTTAAATATGTGTTTCTTCTACTGCTTTGGTCTGTAGACTTGTTATATTTGTGACAATAAATGAGCTGCTTGTTTTAGGGTTTCTTCAAGAAACATGATCTAATACTATATTTTTTCTTCAGATTTTGTGAATTGCAGTTGACACAGTAACTAAATTATATTAATCTTGACAAGTCATCTGAAGATGATGCTTCTATGCTGGATGCCATGGATTGCTCTTCTGAGACAACAAAGGAACTTTTAAAAAAGGAAACACTGCCCCCTTGTGATCCAAAATAAAGTAATCTAAGTAAGGGAATTCTTATGAAATGCTTAACTTGTTCTCTTTAAGATCAGGAAGCCTTGCAAAAGACCAGAACGGAATACAATTATTTTATCCTTTCTTTCCTTTCCTGTGCTACCTCCTCAAAGCAAAGGAAAGGACATTTAGATTGCCAAAAGATTTTTTTCACTCACTGACAAGCACAATGATCATATTTCTGTGTGTTAGTACTTGGAAAGATTGGTGATTTCATTGGTGGGTTTCTCCTGCCACTGCCATATACTGAAACCACTTAACAGATGGTTATTCATTAGATGCCTTGAAAAAAATGATCATCTCCTAAGCAGCCTTCTGATGGTTAGTTAGTTAGCCTTTATGAACACTGCTAGGTTAAGCTGTCCTCAGACAACAGCCTCTAAAGGCACTGCCACTTCTATACCTGAAGCTTCTTTGGTTTGAGGACAATCCTATGCTCTACTGGTACAACCTTCAGGAACTGTATTTGAACCCTTCTTACTTGTTGAGGTAGATTTCAACCTAAATACTGTTAATTTTTCTTTCCCTGAAAAATGGAGGATTTATCTTTCCCTTAACCTGTTTATGAATTGGTTCATTAATAAAATCACCTGTCATTTCCAAATGAAGAGTATGGACCTCTTTGTTTTATTTAATTTGCTCAAATTTTAAATTTTGAGTTATTATATTTGTTTAGGGTATTGTATAGGGTCAACTCTACCACAACGAGGCATCACAGTTGAATTATGATGGAGCAATGTTGTACAAAACAGGTTAAAGATATTCAATGCCTGACTTCTTTCTGGTTGGTTAAAGAGCTTTCTGAAAGATATACTACTTTGTACCCCAAATAAGTAGGTCTGCTGTTTTCAAATTTGTTATTTCACACTTTGAAAAAATTTTCTATCTCTCTATGTTTATCTCTTTCTCTGTTTATTTATCCATAGATAGGCATATAGGTATAGTGCTAAGCATTAGAGATACAAATATAAAGTTGAGATAGTCATTGTTCTCCAGTACCTTATATTATATTTGGAGAAAGCGTATATACAAATAAGTATGTATAAAATTTTCACACAATGAATATAAATGATTTTCATAACATTTGGCAAACTAATCACTGAAATTTATGAATAATCAAATGCAATTGTGATCTTATTGAAGTGAGTACTTTCTCTGGCGGTGCTGATCATGGCCCAGCCATCCATGCCTGTCCTCCTGTGTACGTAATTTTTTTCATGTCCTTTTGGCTTGTACATCCTTTACACTGTTTCTTCTTTGTAATTCTCTGTTTGCAATGTATTTCAGAGGCAGCTGGGTGGTACAGTATATGGAGTTGGGAAGACTTGAGTTCAAACCCAGCCTCAGACACTTAGTAGTTGTATGACCCTGGACAAGTCACTTAATCCTGTTTGCGTAAGTTTCCTCTTCTCTAAGATGAACTGGAGAAGGAAGTGGAAAACCACTCTAGTATCTTTGCAAAAAAAAAAAACAAAACCAACCCAAATGGGGTCATAGAGAGTCAGACATGATTAAAACAACTGAACAACATTGTGATGCTGTGTTCTTCATCACCAAGCATTATTCCATTGTCCTTTGAATGGTTTAAATTTAAATTCATTGGAGACTTGTATTCTATGACACATCCACACAATAACACTAGACAAATATTGGTACTTAAATGCTGGGCTTTTTATTCGGAGAGAAGTTTGAGGTCATTAAAATAATTTTACGGGCGGTTAGGTGGCACAGTGAGTAGAGCACCGGCCCTGGAGTCAGGAGTACCTGAGTTCAAATCTGGCCTCAGACACTTAACACAAAAAAACTAGCCGTGTGACCTTGGGCAAGTCACTTAATCCCAACTGCCCTCCAAAAAGCAAAAAAAAAAATAATTTTACAATTTCTGAAAGGCAGAATAATGTATCTTCTTTCTGTTCAATTCTTGGCCTCATTATTCATTTGTTGTATTTGTCATATGTACATATATGCATACGCACCTGAAGGTGTATATACATGTATGCATATATATCTGTACATCTCTCTCTTCATTTATTCATCTATACATTCATCCTCCTTTACATGAAAGGCATGGTGCTAAGCTTTAGGGCTATAAACATAAAAACAAAACAATCTTTTCCCTCAAGGACCTTCCATTTTATTTGAAGACAACATATTAAAAATGAGTATATATAAAATAGATACAGTGAGGCAATTTTTTTGGTGAGAGTGTTGCTTGAGTAGAATTTTGAAATAAAAAAGGATTCTAAGAGGTGGAAGTGAGGGGAGAGAGCATACCACTCATGGGGGACAGCTAGTGCGGAAGAGTGGAAATGAGAGATGGAAGACGTGTGAGGAAGAGAAAGAACAGTTTACCTGGACTGTAGAGTATGGTAAGTTCTGACAGTTGAAGAAGTAGATTGGTGCTAGGTTGTGAATTTAAAAGCTAAATGAAGGAGCTAATAGTTTATCTTAGAGATATTAAGGAGGTATTATAGCGTATCAAGGAGGGGAAATCTGCATGTAGTCAGACTTTAGACTTTTCTAGCAGTTTAGGAAAGTCATCTTGGCAGTTATGGAGAATGGATTGAATGGCGAAGGGGAAAGAGACTTAAGGGAAGGAGCCAATTAGATAACTAATATAATATTTCTACTAAGAGGTGATAAAGACCTGAAATAGATGGTCGGCTGTCTGAGTGGAGAGCTGGGGACAGACATGAGCAATGTGAAGGTACAAGCTATAAGAGTTAGCAACTGATAGTATATGTAGGGTAAGTGGTAAGGATTACCCAAAGTTTTTCTTGACTGGATGACCCAGCAACATAATTGTGTCCTTAAAAAGAATAGGAAAGTTCAGAAGAGGATTGGGTTTTAAAGGAAAGATAATAAGTTCAGTTTTGGACATGTTGAGTTTGATACCTATGGGATAACCAGTTTGAAATATCTTTTAAAAAAAGTACAATATCAAAACCAGAGTCATCTGCATAGAGATGATAATTAAACATAAAGGAGCATGTACTCCATGCAGAGTACATGGATAGGTGCTCCAGACAGGATCACAGAGAAAGGCCCCTGACATAGCCTAGGGTACAGCCATAATTAGGGGCATGACATGGATGATGAAACAACAAAGGAAATTGGGAAGGAGTAGTTGGACATGTAGGACATGGGAAGGAAAAGGATGTTATGAAAAGCCATAGTGGAAGACTTCTCTTCCTCCATTTGCCCTTCCTTTCCCTAGTCTTAGAGTTTTACTTAATTACTCCTTTTTCTTTCCTCCTTTTATCTAGCTATTCAATTCTCCTTTTTTCTGCCTCAAATAGGAAATTAAGTGTTCTCCTTTTTTTGTGGGGGGTGGAAGAGGCATTGATTAAAAATCTCTTTCCTCTCATCACCTTAAAATTCTTTTGTTAGCTCCCTCCATATTTTGTGCCTTTTTCTGAAAATATATATATTTTTTACTTTGTTCTAGTTATCAATTCTCTTCACTTCTTTTTTGTTTTACACTTTCATTATTTGATTCATGCTCTTACACTTTTTTCCTTTTAGACAAATGCTAAAACTTAAATACATAATAAGAAAAGAAAAAGACACATTATAAACTTAAATATAAAATAAAAAACATGTCACGTGCATAGCAGAACATAGAAGAGGATTCAGAATATATAGAAATAATTTATCATTTCAAGAAAGCCTATATATTAAATACTGTATGTTATAGTGAAAGCTGTTCATCTTTTCTTTACTTCCTTGTAGGTTTTCTTTTGTTCTCTGCTGTACAATTTTTACTTTACTCCTTTTTT
>JAQQSW010022650.1:0-10419 GCA_028646575.1 Pseudocheirus occidentalis
TCTCTCTCTCTCTCTCTCTCTCTCCCTCTCTTTCTCAGCTGACTTCAGTCTCCATGAATCTTCCTTCACTGAGGAGCCAATTCCAATTCTCTCCTCTCTCTCTCTCTAAAATTCTTCTTTATATACAGCACTGGCCTCCTGTCTCAACCAATAGCCTTCTTCCAAGTCAACAGGGGAGTTCACACCTTTTCAACAATGGACAGAGTTCATACCTTCTGTACTTAGCCCTAAGTTACTAGGTGCTACTTAGCCCTAGGCTAGTAAGTGCTAAGTATCTGATAAACTGATTACTATTACGCCAACTTCGGTAGGAGTCAGGTTATAGACTTATTTTCTGGGTTGTTTAATATATATAAGGTAAAATGGAGACTTAATTTTCATTATCATGTTTATTTTCATTTTTTCTTAGTTCAATTCATATAAATAGAATATAGTATATACAAATATCATTCCTAGTGTTTTTATCTATAGGAGGTGCTATCTTTTATTTTGGATTGAAATTTCTCAAACCCTAAAACTGACAGTGGTTACACTGACCAGATTACTTTAAATTAATAATATTACATATTCCTCACCATAGCTGCCTAGCATACTTGCTTATAAATGTAAGAAAAAGAAATTATGAAATTTATTCAGCAACAGCATTAGATCCTTCCTGAGTCTAAATCTAAACCAACTCCTACTACTTATCTGAAAAAGTTAGTTCTAAATGAAAGTAAAGAGTAGCTAAGATATTTTTATTTTGTTGTCTAGAAAAATTGGAGAAATATGAATTAACTAAAACTCCAAGAACTCTTTCATTGTTGTTTTCTACTCAAAGAAGGGGGGGTACAAAAAGGACAAGAATCATTTAACTACACATATTTTTATTAATATTATACTTCAGGAATAAGCTGTTTGTTTGTTTGTCAGTATGGTTACTCCATCCTTTAATGCACAGTTCAACTCATCTCTGACTTCATAGTTAAGTCCTTCACAGTTGCCTGAGGGTCAGAGAATTTAAGTAAAATACAAGGTGATGCAGCTATTAAGTATCAAAGACAATATTAGACTCTAGTTAGTCTTCCTAGATTCCAAACCCAACATTCTATTCATTGTACATTATTTCAGTTAACATAATACTAATTGATAAAAGTTATCCAGAGAGATAGATATGGTAAATTTTAACTAGTATATCAGCAGGACTGTAAAATTATTCATATGTATTTGTGCAAAATTAAGAGAAAAAGGACTATCAGTTTTCTTTCTTATAAGCATCTTCAAAGAATTGTTTCCCATACAAGAAAGGATTATTGTCTTTGAGAATGAAAAATTATATTTTATAGTGTGAATGGTTTGAATTATCACATATCTTTAAAAATATTTTAAAAGGGGGGCGGCTAGGTGGTGCAGTGAATAGAGCACCGGCCCTGGAGTCAGGAGTACCTGAGTTCAAATCCGGCCTCAGACACTTAACACAAAAAACTAGCCGTGTGACCTTGGGCAAGTCACTTAACCCCAACTGCCCTCCAAAAAGCAAAAAAAAAAAATATTTTAAAAGGGAAGTGTTGCTGTCATTTAAATTGCATTCGTTCTATTATCTTATCACTTTGTTGAGTACCTACATAGCACTTAAAAACTTTGATTGGACAAAGGTATTAGTACCATTGTTTTCCTTTTATCTACTGTCACTGATTGAATTGCCCTCAACTACATAAGTATTTTAAACCAATTCATTTTCTATGAGTTTTCATTAAAAAATAACATATCAGGAAATAAATAACCATAAACAAAAACAATCAAATTCAAAAGGAAAAAAAAAGCTTATCCAAATCCACCATCCTTTGACAAAATAGAGCCCAGAGACAACAAATTAGCAAATGTTTTTGCTCTGTGACCCTTTGTTTGTACTCTTCCTTTTCCTTCTTCTTCCTGTCCTTTCTTCTTCCATCTCATCTCCCCTTCTGTGCCTTTTCTTCCTCCTTCTCTTCCTTCTTCTGCACCTTTTTATCCTCCTCCTTTATCATTGTAGTTAGTAGTAAGGTAGTTGTGGTTCTACTGATTTTACTCTGTGCTACCTCTTATAGATTTTTCCATATGTCCTTGCACCCCTTATATTTGCCCTTTTTAACAGCACCATTGTATTTCATTGCATTAATATGCCATGAATTTTTCAGCCATTCTACAAATGTTGAACATAGATATTGTTAGTAATTTTTCGTTCGGCCATTTCAATAGATTCATTCCCACCATACTTACTCAAATGAATATATTTCAACTTTAAATAGAAATAGACTGGAATTATATTGATTTGTAGACTAATGAGGAGTTGGAAGAGACCATTTCTCTGAGACCATTTAGCATAACTCCATTTTACAAATGAAGAGATTGAGGTCTAAAGAATTAGCACTGTTTCCTATAGGGTAGAATTGGGTATAAAGTGAGTCTATCTTGCATTATAATCACAGGAGCATAAATTTATAAAAACAACCTTTGAAGTCAACTCAGTTTATTTTCTTCATTTTCCAAAGGAAGTGAGGCTAAAGGAATTGCCCAGGGTCTTATGGGTAATAAGCGACAAGACCAGGATTTGAATCCAGGTGCTCTGATTCCTAACCAGAACTCTGGAGCTTAGATACAAACCTACTAAAAAAAAAGTCCTAACTACAAAGTGATTTCTAACTAAGCATTGGATACAGATAATAAAACCTTCATAGAGGAAGAAATATTTGTGAAATTTACCTAAGCCCTTAAAAAGTTTTCCAAGCAGAAGAATTTATTCTATACTCTTAGACAAGATTGGAAGTTTATTTTTTTCTTTATGCTAATGTAGTGCTGCTTTTAAAAGGCAATCAGGATACTAGAATGCATATATAGGAATTCAGGATGCAGGAACTCAGGAACTGCAAGGTTATCTTCTTACTATATTCAGAATTTTAATAGATTACGTACCTGTTTGAGGACCCTGCAATTTTAAAGTTTTGGATTACCTGGAGAGAGTCCAAAAGAAAGCAGTAAAAATGATTAAGGACTTGGGATGTGGGGCCAATGATGAAAGATGGTTTTATATGGCATGAAAAGGAAAAGTGCAGATGGTGATAAGCAGCTTTTCTCCTTTTCTGATGATGACAAAAGAGGGAAAATAATCTAAAAATAAAGAAGGAATGAATGAGCTCTGTTTGTCCTTACTTTAAAACTTTGCTCTGTCTTCACAATCCTCTCCTCAGTCCATCACATCTTAGAGGATAAAGTGGCCTTTTCCTTGCCAAGACTAATCCCTGCATACCTGAACTTCTATTTTTATCTATCTGATTCCAGAACTCACTCTCTCAATCACACATTTTCCTTCTTGCACCTTTAATCTCTTCCTCACTATTGAATTTTCTCCCTTTGGTTACAAACATGCTCAGATCTCCTCTATCCTTTCCTTGACTGTGCAACCCTGTATTAGTATCTCCTTTTACAGCTAAATATTTTGAAAGATAGCCTTCACTCTTCTTAAATTTGTTAAAAATTCACTCCTAAAACCATTGGAGCCTGACTTCCATTGCTATGACTCTACTCATGCTATTCTTTTCCAAGTCACAGTGTAACAATATAATCTCCAAACCCGTGTCCTTTTCCCAGTCCCCATCATCTTGGCTCTTTCTTTGGCATTTAGCACGAGGGACCACCCCTTTATTCTAAAAATTGACTTCTCTTTGCATTCTTGACATCAGTCTCTCCTGGTTCTTTAACTATTTCATTGCTTTCTTTTTTCCTCCAGTCCTTGAGGGTAGGGAATGTGATTTAATTTTTCCTTCATAACACCAATGACTCAGAAGCAACTTTACATATAGCATGTGCTTAGGAAATGTTTGTTTAATTGAATCCATAACGGATTCTCTTCTGCTATTTGTCCCATGAACGTGGACATTTGCGATGACTCTTTTGTTGACTTCTTTCCCTCCTCTCATTGTTCCCTGTCTGCTAATAAGCCCATCTCCTCAGGGCATCAAGGTTAGAATAAATGAGTTTGACATTAAACTCTTTATTTTCAAATTTGACTTCTAGATAACTATCTTTGACCATCTATAGAATACATCTACCAGTATGTATTAATTGTATCTCAAGTTTATAGATCAGAGAATATTGTAGATCAGTGTTTAAACAAGACATTTAACAAAAGTTTTCCTTCCTTGACGACCTGACAAAGATCTGTGCTACATGACAGTATAGGTAGGTAGAACATGGAAGTTAGACAACCAGATGCAAAAATATCTGATCTTAAAGGGAGAGAGTGGCTATTATGAGATGAAGATTTGGATATATATTATATGTCATATGTAGAGGTAACTTATTCCATTGGTATAATATGGAAATGTGAAAATCAAATTTTAGGGATGATGATGGAGAAAAACTTGATTTTTTAAATGTTAAATATTATATTTATTAAGCACAAGCCATCACTTTCTATTCGTTCTTCCCCTATGACTCTTGTGCTTATAAAAATAAGTCATTTTAGGCATTAGTCAAAGATTAATGGCATTCAAAATAATTTAGGTTATCTGCATGTGATGTTTATTCTACATGAGGTCCATTAGCAGCTGACATGGTTTTCTAAATTACATTAAAATAAAATGTCAAAAAGTTCATGATTTTGTTCATGTTTAACAGCATAAATTTTTAAGGAAAGGTTATTGAACAAAGGTCCGTGCATAAATCAGACAATCCCTGTAGAGGTAAAGGAAGCCTATTACATCTGGTTATGAAAGAGATTTCCATGAATTCAGAACACATAAATCATTCCCCACTGGAGGCCCTATCAGTCTAGGAAAAAAGGATATCTGTCTCCTGATAGCATAAAAAGGAACAAGCTATTTTGATTTGCTTTCTGTCATACCTGATTATTATTAAGCACTATGGACTTTACCATTAGTAGTACCACTATTCAATAGTATTTTATGACATGGCTTATAATGGTTTGGATCATTGTAAGGGAAATATTTTGCTTCCAGAAAGATTTCTTTTTCCCTTTCAATTTCTTTATATACTCCAATCATTTTTAAAATATATTTTTCTGTCGAGGAGTAGAGAAAGTCATCCTATCTGCAAAATATAGCAACTTAGCTGCTTTACAGAGTCAGCTACATATCTGGTGCCTGATTCTGTGCTCCCAATTCAGCAATTTAATATTTAAATAAACTCAAAGCTGTAACCATTGATGGAATTAGAACCAGATATTTATGATTGCTCAGGTCTTCTTCCCAATGATTCTTTTCATTGGGAAGAATTAGTTGATCAACAAATATTTAAGAGCTTACTATATTCCAAGAGCTATTCTTGGTACCGTGAATACAAAAAAAAACATTTTAATCAGAATTCTAATTAGAATGTGAGCTCATTGGGGACAGAGAACATGTATGTGCCTTTCTTTATAGTCCCTGAACCTACCTGAACATCTGATATATACTAAGCGCTTAATAAATGCGTGTTGACCAACTGACTATTTAATGAAGGAGACAAGTACATATATGATTTTACTGTATGTACAACATAAATATTACATGAATAAGTACAGATATATATAGGAAATAGTTAAATATAAAGTAGTTTAAGGAGGAAGGCACTAACAGTTGGGTGGATCAGGAAAGGCTAGGTACAGAAGATGCAGCCTCAGCTGTATCTTGAAGGAAGAGAGGGACTCCATAAGGGAGAGTTAAGGAGGGAAACATTACAGTGATAGAGAATGGTCAGTGAGACCAGAATTGGGAGATGTGGTGTCAGGTATGATCAAATGAGAGATGGAAAATTTGGCTGTATCACATAGGGAGAAAGGGGAAAACTGTTGCAATCATTTGTGTGAGAGTTAATGAGAACTTAAAGTAAGATGGTAGTTATCTGAATATTTGAATGAAGAGGAATCAAAAAAGATATTGTGAAGGTAAAAATGGTAATATTTGTCAACTGATTGGATTTATGGTGAGAGGGTGAGGATTCAGAGATTAAACTGAGATATTGTGATCCTGGGAAAGTGGAAGAATGATTGTGGGTTTGACAGAAAGAGAGTAGTTTGGAAAAAGAGAGGGTTTGGATAAGAAAGATCAAGAATTCAGTTTTAGATATATCTCCTAGATTAATGTCCAGGAGGCAAGTGGTGATTCAAGATAATAGCTCCCAACGAAGATTGGGATTAGTTATATAGATCTGGGATCCATCAGCATAGAGATAATAATTAAACCCATGGAAGTTGATGAGGTTACCAAGAAAGAGAACATGGAGGAGGGAAGACCCAGTAGAGAACCTTGGGGGACACTGTTTGTGCTGTGTTGCAGAAAGCTATGGTTTTGCAATATGGTTTTCAAAACTAAAGACAACATCATATGGTCACATTATGTGAAAAGGAACCACCATTTCGTGCTCTAGAGTAGAATACTACTATATCATTCATTAAATAGATGAAAAATTTTAATTGAATATACAATTACAGTGTCATACCTAAGTGATCTATGCTAGCAGAAAACATGGTGTCCATATAATGTGTTGTTTTTTGTGTATGTTAGATCTATTTGGAAACTAATCAAAGGACTTAATAGGCCTTTTATTTATGCATCATTGACCACATCTCCTAAAGAAGGCTATTTGACAACTAGACTTTCCCCATGGGCTTTGTTGGTAGAATCAAGAGAGTGTGTGAAGGGAGATTCTATGTGGAGGGTTTTAAATGTCTAGGAAAGAAGTTTGTATTTGACCCACCCAGATTTTCCCATGATGACACTGTCACTTTTATCTTTTTTATATTCATGATATTATTTATTATAAATATGTTTATATTATGTAATATCTTTTATGTATTTGTTTATAATCAATAAGAATCATTCCAACTCTCAAATTTGTAAATGCCAAACTTTGGCATTTAAAGTCCTTCAAAATGTGACTTCAGTCCACCTTTCTGGTTTTTAGTGTGCTTTATTCCTTTTCACAAGCTCTCATTCTGGTCAAACGGACCTACTAGCTATTCTTCATACCTAATGTTCCTTCTGCTAGTTATATGCCTTTGCCCATGCTGTCCCCCAGGCATAAATTCTACTTCTTCAGCTTCATGTCTCTAGCTCCTTTCAGTGCTCAGCTCCAGTGCTAGAAGAAATTATGTTTATCCTGGGTCATGAATAAGAAGGAGGATGTTGATAGATGGAAATAGTGGATGAAGGGATTACAAATGTAACATAATGGAAAAGAAAGAAAGGACATTCAGGTTATATTCAGAGAGCAGCAAATAGTCTGGTTTGATTTTGAACATGTTGGATTTCAGGTGCTGACTGTATACTAAGCTGGAAATGTTTATTGGCAAACAAAAAAAATTATGGCTAAAAACACTCTTTAAGAACAATCCTTAGAGCAGTTGAAGTTAATAAAGTTTACTTTCGAGTTCTCTTTCATATGACCTGTTAGAATAACCTCCTACCTGATCTTGCCTCCACTCTCTCCCCTCTCCAATCCATCTTTCAAAGCAACTATTCTAACAGTTCAGAGCCTTCACTTCCTTTCTAAAAAACTTTCAGTAGCTTCCTATTGCCTACTGAATAAAATTCACGTTTTTTGAAATTTCCACAATGGTTCCAATTTAGTATTCCAGTATTATTTTAAATCATTTGCCTTCCTACCTGACACATTTCTATCAAAATAGCCTACTTGTGCTGTTCCTTTTCTCCTCACTCAGTACCTCTCTGCACATCCCATCTTCCATTCCTGAATTGGACTTCCCCTTCCTTTTCCAAGTTTCTACCTGTTGAAATTCAAGTTGAACCAATTCAGGTACTATGATCTTCCTGACTAGAAGTGATCTTACCTGTTTATACGTCTTGGTTCATTCTTTTTGAGCTCTTTTATGATCTTCATTATTTTCTACCTTCTATTACAGTTGTATATGTATATAGGTCAATGTTATGTAAATTTCTTTAGGCCAGGAACTATGTCATTTTTGTCATTGTGTTCTAGGTGCCTAGCACAGCACATTGTATCCATATTGAATCATGGAATTTTGCAGTTGAAAGGACCCTCAGAGGTCATCAAGTTCAATCCATAATTGATAAAAAAATTCTACTCAGTAAAACTCCCCAAAATGGTTATACAAACTTTGATTGCACATCATCACTGAGGAGGAAATCCACTAAAACATAATGACTCACCCCATTCCACTTTTGGGTAATTCTAGTTATTTGGAAATTTCTCCCTACATCATTCTTCCACCCATTCCTCCCACACTCTACCTTCTGGAGTCAAGCAGAACAAGTTAAACATGTTTTTCTTCAAAGTCTTAAAGAAGGCTATCATTTCCACATGATATTATATTATTTATTCTTCAGAGTAAGTGACCTTACAAGGTCTCATGGGTAGTATTAGACATGGAATTTAAGCCTGTGTGCTGAGACCAGAATCAGAGCTCTTTTTTTTGAACCTCATCATATGTACAATGCCTATAACAATATAAATGGAAAGAACAACAGAGTAAAACTGAACCCTCTAAATATAATGAAAAAGAGAGAATAGTAATCTGCTTCAGATTTAACCTTTTTCTAAGTTAAACATCTCCAGCTCCTCCCTAAAAAGTGGCACCTAGAAATGAGTATAATGTTCTAGATGTGATCTGGCTATCATAGAATACAGTGAACCTATCACCTTCTTCATCCTGAATATTTTGCCTCTTAATCCAACACAAGATCTAATTACTTTTTTTCCTTATCAAAATGTTGATTTATATTGAGTTTGGAATCAACTAAGTCCCCCAAAGCTTTTTGCATATACTGCTTCCTATCCACATCTACTCAATCTTATACTTGTAAATTTGATTGTAACTACTAGGTGGGGAAAGAAACCAAAGGATAAGATTTTATATTTATCCTTATTGGCAAGTTTTTTATCTTCACTCTTTCATTCAATATATTAGCTCACCCTCCCAAATGTGGGTTATCTAAAAGTTAGGTAAACTTTCCATCTAAGCTTTTACATAAATCCATTAAGTAATTATTAAACCAGCAATAAAAAAATAAATTAGGCATTTAAAAATGTTGAATTTCTTAAATTAAATTGAAATTATGGTTATTAGTTACTGCTTTTTTTCCTCAAAGGAATATAATTTAGCTGTGAGGGAAGTAATTTTCAAGAGACGTTTTCAGGTATGTGCTAAGTAGCTAACCTTGGGATCTGAAATAATTGTAAGCTGTTTTTTACTTCCATATATTCAGCTTATGCCCACAAGTCACAAGCAAATACAACCAGCTCTGCAGAGCCTCCTTACTTTCCTGGGAAATACACAGACTTGAATGATCACCTGTGGCTTGGATTCCTCAGACATATGACTTATTATACAAGTCACAAAAAAGAGATAGGACCCTAGTACCACCATGAGTACAGACTATGTTTTGAGTCCTTGGACCAATTTCCATTTGAAATTCCTGAATAACATCCTAATGATTTTTACTGTGTCTTTTCTCAAACCAAAAAAGACAGTTTAGAAATCAGCAGTAGTTACATTAGAGATTTGGGAATGCTTATAGTGAGGGTCTAGAAGACAAACAAAAACCAGCAAAAGAGAAGCAAAAAAAAAAAAACAGAGACAGGAAGGGAATCAAAGCATTGCAAGGTCATAGCTTTTAAGCAGGATGAGGTCATAAACAGTGCCAAACACTTTGGGGATGTCAAAGGACTAAAATAGGCATCATAGGTGGCATTTAAGAGGTGAGTGATGACTTTTGGAAGAGTATTTTCAGTAGAAGGAGGGAGTTAAAAACCAGATTTAAATGACTTGAAAACTAATAAAATGAAGAAGTAGTAGAATTGAGTAGAGTCTTTTAATGAAAAGTTTGGCAGTGAAAAAAACAGAAACAGTGTGATATTTCAAAGGTAAAATGAGACAGAAAGCAGGTTTGTTGAGAACATAAGGAATTTAGGTATAGTTGTAGAATCTGATGGAGAGAAGCAAATTAAAAAGATAGTGTTAAAGGTGAGTAAAGTTTCCCTCAAGATATTAATCTACATTAGACTATGATATCAAATTATAACTGAGTCTGATATTGCCATTTTTATCAGAAAGGACAATCCCATCAAACAAATTTTAAAGGGTGAATTTTTCATATTTATAATTCATTAATAAAGCCCAGACTTTAAATTTGTTTTGTTTTGTTTTTTTTACTGGGAAAAACTCTCTACAATTGAAATTCATTTCACCAAAGCAGATCCATGTTCTATTTACATTCTAGTTTCTTTTGTTTTTACATCACATTCATTTCCAAATCACACTCTTTTAGTATGCATCTCTTTTTTTTAAATTTTTTTTAAATTTTAATTTATTTTCTTGGTTACATCATTCATTTCCACAAGGTTTTGAGTTGCAAATTTTCTCCCCTTTTTGTCCCTACCCCCCAGCCCAGAACATTGATCCCACTGTAAGACCCGTCCCAC
>JAQQSW010022651.1:0-10419 GCA_028646575.1 Pseudocheirus occidentalis
AGGAAAACAGTCCTTGCCTTCAGAGAGCTCATAAGTCTAATGGAGAAGATAACATGTAAATAATTATGTACAAACTATGTTTATAGGATGAAATGGACACAATCTCAAATGGCAGACACTAATTTTAAGGGGTACCATGAAAGACTCTTTTGTAAAACTGGGTTCTTAGTTGAGGTTTGAAGTAAGATAGGGAAATTAGTAGTAGTTTACTGGTAAATGTTTAACAACCAGCTCTCTTGAAAACCCCCCAACAGTATGCACAACATATTTTAAAAATTATTCTGCACTATTAATGTTTTTCTCCATCATTTTATTAAGTGTAGATCATCAACAAAACAATAAATTAAGGCCTGATTTGTAACAGTTATCTATTTCTAAGGTATAAAATCATGCAATAAAAATTTAATACTTAACTTTACAGAGCTGATACAAACTGGCTCCAATATGTCCTTGGATGCCAGAAGGAGATGAAACAGATAAGAATTCCAGGTATGGGAAGATAGAGTTGGGAGATTAAGTATAATGCTAGGAACAGCAAGGAGGCCAGTGTTACTAGATTATAGAGAACAGAGGGTTTGAGTAAGAGATAAGAAGACTGGAAAGGGAAAAAGAGGGTGGCTTTTGGAGGACTTTATAAACTGAAGACTTTTATATTTGGTCTTTGAAGCAAAAAGGAGCCATTGGAGTTTATGGAATAGCAAGTGGCATGGTCAGACTTATGATTTAAGAAGATCATGTTGATAAAAGAATGGAGGATTTACTAGAATCAGAAGAGACTTGATTCAGGAAGGCCAACAAAAAGCTATTTCAATATTCCAGATATGAGATGATATGAACCTCTACCAAGATGATGGTACACTTGTTCTGATCATAAAAATAATTTCCTATATACGTCATAGGCAGACCCTTTGACACCACATTGAGATGATTGATAATATCTCCTTTGGAATATGAATAAATGTGGTATTTGGAGAATTCCAATCGACAAAGAGCCTATGTAGATCTCAACAGTAATTTAGACTTGAATGATAGGACTTGGTCTAGGAACCACCGAGCAGAGAAATAGAAGGAGAACCTGATAGGAGCAAAGAACAGAACTGAGAAAGAGTCTATGTATACAGGAAATTTAGGATTGAGGAAATGTTAATGAAATCCATTCATCTACAAAGTCATCTGGTGAAACTTTTAGCCCAAGAGATGGCAGTTGTAAGAGAGTAGGTAGTAAAATCTATCTATATTCCTGAGGTGACAAAAATACATAGGCAATGGTGGAAGCTCTTGGCTCCAGAGTCATTGCCCTGGGAAAGGAGCTAACCATGTGGACTGAACACAGGCAGCAGCTATAGAGAGTAATAGATTTGCAAGATTTTCTGGACCCAGAAACTTGGAGAAAGAAGGGAGTTCCTGGATTGAAGAAAAGCAAAAATTTAAAGTCATGATGTGGAAGGAGGAGCCTGGACCTTTGTCTTCACTGCCAAGTTGTTTGAACTGTATATGTTCAATAGGAGGGCGATTGACTATTAATTGCAAGTGCAAAATTTCCTTCTAGGAAAGTCCCATCTTCAAAGTAACAGTCAAGTTTACTGTGGGATTGCCCAGATAATGAGAGTCTGTTTACCAGGAAACTTCAATTAGGTTTAACTTCCAGATGATCTCAAACCACTGGGCCCTGGAGGAAGATAGTAGTCCTAAAGGGGAAAGAAAGATGTTTTGATTGTTTTAGGATTTCTGTGAGCTCCTTGTGTTTGTGCACTTTCTCTTGGTTGAAATGAAACCTGTTTTGTAACATATATACTGAAACACATATGTATGTGTGTCCAGAATATAATATACATATAATGCATATTATACATTCATTTACACATAATGTACACATATCATATACATATGCCATACATATAATGCTAGCATGCTTTCCTGCATGTGAGCTAAGGACATTTTGTGTTTTCTATAAAGATCTAACCATAAACGAGATGTTAATATTTTCAAAGGATACTCTTTTTTTTTTTTTTACTTTTTGGAGGGCAGTTGAGGTTAAGTGACTTGCCCAAGGTCACACGGCTAGTATTTTGTGTTATGTGTCTGAGGCTGGATTTGAACTCAGGTACTCCTGACTACAGGGCCGGTGCTCTATACACTGCGCCACCTAGCTGCCCCCAAAGGATACTCTTAATAGAGGCAAAAGTCAAAGAAAGCTTTATGAGGTGCTCCCTTCAACTGACCTCAGTTTATATAATCTCAGAACTATTTTTTCTGAGCTACATCTCCTGTACAACTGGATTAATCACAATAGGAGCCAATTTTCCTAAATTTAATTTGCTTAAAAAAAAGAAACTTAAGCATTGAAAGAGATCTTAGAGACCACCTAGTCCACATTCATTTTTATAGTTTTGGAAATGAAGCCCAGAAAAGAAGGTAATTTGCCTAAGGTTAAACAACTAGTCGGCAGCAAAAAATTAGTCTTTGATTTGGGCTATATCAAGAATTAATTCTTCTCCACCAACCCCAAACTGTTATGTACCCTAAGGGCCTGTCACAGTGCTTAGAATTCCATTGTTGAAGAATCTGCCTTTCTTCCAGTTTAGTGAGATTTCCACAAAAATCGCAAATTTGTGTAACAATTTTTTTAGGAGTTCTTTGTGTTTTGTAATGTGAGCAGCTGTTCTTGCAGAATCATAGAGTTAGAAGCAACCTTAGAAATCACCTATTTCAAATATTTCAGTTTGCTGATAATGAAACCGAGGTCCAGACAGGTAAATGACTTGCTCAAAGTCACACCATTAATTGACAAAGTTGGGATTCAAATACAGTTCCCCTGACTACAATTCAGTGTTATTTCTATTATATCAGAAAAGAGAGTTAGCTTAATGACAATGGTTCAAAGGATAGTATAGCATAGTGGGGGAAATAAAACAAAAGAAAACAAAGCAAAAATGGGAGACTTGAAGTAAGCAATTGACTCTAGCAATATGGTTCTGTGACCTTGGGAAGTTATGATCTCTCTGATATTCAATTTCCTCACCTCCCCTAACTACCCAAAGAGTATTATTAGGATTAGAACGTAAAATATTTGATAGTATAGTATTTAAATCAAAATTATAAAGTATTATGTAAATATAAGGCATTACTTTTTTTTTCTAAAGAGAGGTTTCTTCCAAAGACCCAAAGTTCCTTAACAAAATTGTGAAAAAGATGAATTTTGCCTTTTTGCCCCCATTTTCATATAACCTAAGTGGTTGCTTTGTCTTTGTATATTTATTCAACTTGCCTTCTTTTCTTAAGCTCTCCTAACATTTCTTCTTCCAAATTCCTCTTTCTACAGTCAGTAGGAAATGAAGGATGAAAAATCACCCAAAACCCTGCATCATTGCTCTTTGAAAATATGCTGGTATTTAAATGCCAAACATTCCACTGAAGTATGAATGAGCTTGTCCCCAGGTTGAGGGTGAAGAGCAGGGTTTCTCTTCGTTATTTGATTTAATAAAACATGGTGACCTTCTAGCCGAAAGGAGGTACAACCAGGTCAGTGCTGAACACAAGAAATCTCCACTGAGAAATAAAGCAGGTGAGTAGTTATTACTTATACTGTTGGTATTTCTAGGAAAATGGAAAAGGGAAGACAAAAAAAGCTGGATGCTTTCCTCCAGGGTCTAAAGCTCACTTCCTGCAATCATTTGTATTGTTTAACTCCAAACAACAAATGCAAATGTGATTTCCAAAAGTTTATGTTTAGTAATGTGTCCAAGAGTCCTGGGCAAAACAGGGGACATATAAGTTGGTCCAACATTTCACTGTCTAGTCACAGGTGATTGTGACTGGAGCAGAGCATAGAGTTGATACATAAAATGATGTACCATATGTGTGGCTTCAGGCTTTTATTAGAGGTCTCTACAGAGAGCATTGTGGGAAACTCCTATATGAGTAGGTTTGGAAGTTTACTTCAAATTTTCAAGAGACTAAATTTTGAGGAGGAAAAGTTGATCTTCATATGCAAGAAAGTGATTTTACATGAA
Organism: Pseudocheirus occidentalis; assembly: GCA_028646575.1. Classification (NCBI taxonomy): domain Eukaryota; kingdom Metazoa; phylum Chordata; class Mammalia; order Diprotodontia; family Pseudocheiridae; genus Pseudocheirus; species Pseudocheirus occidentalis. The sequence continues at coordinate 4,014 of JAQQSW010022651.1, forward strand.
AGCTCCACATGGCCAATTCGACAAGCCTTTAAAATAATTGTTCTAATCATTATTAATTCTTATTATATTTACTAGAATAACATTAATCTTTGTGAATTCATTGGCTATCAATGTGAATTCTGTCAAGATGTATATCACCTTTAAAAAAATCTGCAATTCTGCATTAATCAACAGGATCATTATTCTAAAGTGGCCAGAATTGTAATTCAATCAAGTAAATAGCATTTCAATAAGTTAATAAAACCAATGAAATTTGTAACAAACCATAAATATGATTTCATACATGCACTTTAAATACAGACAGTCAGGAAATGCTCTGTCCTTGAGAGTGTAATCAGATCTTCGTCTTTTTCAAGCAGGAAAGAACCACAAAATCCAAAATTAATATTGCTACTGCTTTCATATCTGTTGAGAATTCTTCTTCCCTCCCTGTTTTTTTTTAACAAATTCCATTTTTTTCATTCTCCCATTATTAAGTTTTCAAATGTTCTTCTTAAGACAATCACCGAGAAACAGTCATTTATGTCTACTATTTCGTGTTTGGGTTTTAATGTTTATATTCTTGAATTCTAAAGGTCATTGACTTGATACCAGGTTATTTTTTTCCTTGGATCTCTAGACATACTTTGTTTCCCAAAACTAGAGGTAGCAGAAGACCAGATGCATAAAGGAGTTCTGATGTGTAAAACATTTGAGTCATTATTATTGCAGAAGTTCTTTCCCCTTCTAGTGTATTTAAGAATCTATAGTGTCCATTGACAGGCTCAGAGAATATTAGAAGCAAAAAAAGACTTTAATGGTTGCATACCCATACACTTGGTCCAAGAAATTTGTCTCATTCTCAATTGTCATTCTTCTTTTCAGTCCAGTCTTCAGTCCAGCAGCACCTCCCCTTCAGCCATGATACTTAGCTCAGGAAATTCTGACTGCCCAGCTTATGCTCTTACTTATATATGTAGGTATAGCTCCTCCCTCTTCAGGACCTTTCTGCCACATCAGCAACAAGAGTTTATACCTTCTGTTTCTTTGCAAAGATTTAATTTCAAATTAGGTGCTAAGTATCTGTCAGCTTTCTAATACAAAGGGATCTTCAAATTCCATTACCATTACACAAAGACAAAGAGAGACAGAGAGGTAAAGATACAGAGACAGAGACAAAAATATAGAGACAGGCAGAGAGATAGACATGAGATAGATATCACTGATATTCTCTTGCCTTCATCTGCCTGGGAAATATAATATAATTGCAGTGAGGAGCAGAAAAGAACAAGGTCCGTTTTCTATGCTAATATCATGGGAATTCCACCCATGTGTTGTTATGCCCTAATTCAAGTCCTAAGAGACCTGCCACTACCTGAGTATGGCCCACCTGTGTCCCACCATTAAAGCCCCAACCTCCTTTTCTATTTTTGCCTCTGTGCCCCTACTTCTCTGTCATAGTCTGTAATTGCTTAAGACAAGTCTGGGCAAGTCACCGCCCAAGACACCCCAACTTCCTCAAATTGGCATTCTGTATTTTTCCAAGGACTGGCCTGGGGTGCAAGATTAGATCACCTCATCTTGTTCCACTAACTAAGCAGGGACCCCACACCCCTTGCCCAGAACACGACCCTGGTTTATTCTGGGACTTTCCATTCCCTGTGATCCAGCATCCATACCCCATACCCCCTGCCCAGAACATGACCCTGGGACTTTCCAGTCCCCTTCCTCATGATCATGCACCCCACCTGTTCTGGGAAGGAATACTTATGTCATTGGGGGTTGGACCCTAATGCTTTTGTACCCCTGATCTGTATTCCCAAAATAGCTAACCAATCCATTCTTCTAGCTTCTGTAACATCATAGCTTTGGCTAGCCCCCTTCCCTGGTTGTGGTTCCTCTTTTTGGTCCATATAATCAAGTCTGTGAGATCCATTAGGGACTGCCAATTTGGGTGAGAACTCTGGCAGTCCCACGCTTGATTAATAAAACCACACCTAAATTTACCTTGAACCCAGGTCTCGGCTTGTTTGGCACAACAGTGTGAGTTAGTGTTAAAGGATTTAAACAAGAGATCTTGTATTGATGCTCCTAGTTAACTTTACTTACTTTTGTGTTTCCTTTCTTTGATACCACTTATGAGTTTCAAAAAGTCTGAAGGGCTATTCCTGTGGAAATGGCATCATTTACCAGGTAGGCAACATCATTGCTTGTGGTGGTACTGGTATCCATTCTAGCAGTAGTAGCTTACAATAGGTGAATCTTCTACATCAGAGTTTGACCATTAGCATAAGAGGGCCCAACCTAGCACATTTCTTTAAAAGACAAGCAAAGTTACTGCTTAGACAATTCCCAGTCAAGGTGAAATGCAATTAGCAGTATTGCATAATTGCTTTATGCTCTGGTAGCCATTAATATATTCACCTCCCAACTAAATGTAACCATACTCATATGATGAAGTGTTGTGTGTTGTATTAATCATTCTTTTAATCAATTCCATAATTCTCTTATACTTAGCATTCCTTGTCTGTGAATTGGCCTGATTTGCACTATACATTGAATATCTCTTTTACTTTTCCCTTTTGAGGGATAACAAGACATGAGCAATGACTCAAACTTTAATTAGCATTGTGGGGTTCAAGGTTTCTTCATGAGCCACTGAGTATGAGAATAAGGAGTCCAAACCCTCAATAGGAGAGAGAAACTAAAGTTGGACAAACCACAATATCTAGCAGAGTAAGCTAGTGAATAGTGAACAGTGAACAGTACTACAAGTTCCAGCTGACAATGCCTTCATGTTAGAATAGTGCCATAGATTTAGAGTTGGAAGAAGCCTTCTGATTCATCTTGAGCAACTCCTTCATTTGCCAGATAAGGAAACTAAGGCACAGAGAGTTTAAGTCACTTGCCTAAGGTCAAACAGATAGAAAGCAACAGAGCCAGAATGCATGATGACTCTAACACAATTTTAAATTTCTAGGGCACTTAACATTTCAAAATTAATTCACATGTATTACCTAATTGGTCCTCACATCATCTTTTCAATATAGGTAGGTCAAGGATTATTATCCCTACTCTTCAAATGAGGAACCTGAGACTGAAAGTACCTAAAGTTATGAATCTAGGAAATGCTGACCCCTAAATCTCAGTTGCCTATTTCCTCAGAGTCAGGAACTCATCTTCTTTAGTTCAAATCTGGTCTCAGCCACTTTCTAGCTGTGTGATCCTAGGCAAGTTACTTAACCCCTTTTGCCTTAGTTTTTTATCACTAAAATATGCTGGAAAAGGAAATAGAAAATCACTCCAGTATCTTTGCCTATCCTAAAACCCCAAATGGGGTCACAAATAGTCAAAAAGGGCTGAAAAAAACTCTATAAAAACACCAACAAAAACCACTCTTTCACCTTGCCTCTGCAAAAGCACTGAGCCGAGACATTCTGAAATGCATATGGTGATCAGTACGTGCTTTAAATGTTTTTCTTTATCAAAAATCAAAGAGATGAGATCTGGCAAGCAAATGAAAGTGATGGCAGGAAAGCAATTTACACTAATGTAATTATCCAATAATGCCAACTAGTTAGATAAATAAGCATGACAAACATAATTACTTCTTGTTTATAACTAAAGAGTTAGATTCTTACCTATGTAGGTCAAACCCCCAGAAACAGCAGGAACTATCGGGAGGGACATTTACTCTCAAGTCACTAGGAATACACTTGATAAAATATCTCTTTATCACCATCAAGAGTTCTACAGTCTTCTATTTTTTTTTACAATCCACTCTCTAAAAACACTAATCCATGTGGAGATATGTCTCCTGATAACTAGTACTTTCAAAACTCTTGTCTGTGGCTTCCTCGATGGTTAAGGAGGTATATTTATTAAGACATGAGAAGGATGGATGAAGTGGGAACATAAATCGTTATTACTTTTCCACCCTTGGCCTCACGTATAGAGATCGAGATTGGAACTACCAAAGGTCACTTAAGCTAATTCGAGAAGCAACAGCTTTATCTGTACCCCTGACATGCTGGCATCAATTTTACTTACCTTATTTGTGACCCACCTCCTATAAGAATCCTTTCCTGTACTCACCCTTAATGCTACTTTCCTTCCCTCTCTTATCATCAGTTCATCTTGCATACACCTTGGTTTTATACATAGCTGTTTTCATGCTTTCTTCCCCATTTGACTGTAAACTATTTGAGAGCAAGGATTACCTTTAACTTTTTTTGTAAACCCAGGGATTAGTGTAATGCCTAGCACCTGGAAGATATTAATAAATGTTGAACAAATGTAGAACATAAGACAGGGCATGAGGAAGGAATGTGAAACTGCTGCTCATCAGACCATGTGAGTGCTGTTAGGGATGTGATCAGAGTAAAAAGCACAGGAGTCAGTACCAGAGAACAGCTCTGAAAATGTCATTCTCATTTTTGAAAACTTTCATGGCATCCACCAGACAACAAAATAAACAATAAGGCATTTAAAGCCTCCCACAAAATACCTCTTCTCTATATTTTCAATATTATTGCACATTACTCATTGCTATCCCCACCCTTCCTCCTCTCAAACTGAGCAAATAGAGAAATATTTCCCTTTCCCTAACCTCTCCTATTTCCATGTATAGGTTATGGAACAGATTTCCTCCCAATCTCTCCTGCTTTGAAATTTTTCTCTTCTTTCAAGGTCCATTTCAGATATCATTTGCTCCATGAAGTCTTCCCTGATTCTTTTAGAACTAAAGATCTTTCCCTTCTCACTTTTCCCCAAGGCTATTATTTTTGGATCTTCAATTTGATCCCAGAATATTCTGCCTTATATCCGATTTATTTGTGTACATGTTGTATATTCCCTCTTAGTATATAAAAACCTTGATTTCACATACTATTTTATTTATATATGTTTATTTGTTGATTTATTAATTTAAAATCTTTCCTGTGACTAGCATAGCATTTTATATTTATTAAGAATTTGATAGTAATTTAAGGTTAAGAACTGAGGTGAAGGGAAATATACAACATCCTGATACAGAGTTTCTGGGCAATTAATAATTAATTTATTAATTGGAATAGCTAATAATCAATAAATTGATGGTCAGTGGTTTCTATCAGTAACCAAACATTCCTAATGGAGATACAAAATGCCTTAACATACTTTTAGAAAAGAGGGTGACCATTACAGGTGAAAATCAGCCCCAATTAGGGATCAATTGATGAAGAGGTGGGCTAATGGTCTTCAGCTCCTCCTGATGAGAATATGGTTTGATTATGAGATTCAGTAGCCTTAAGCAATCTGGACAAAGGAATCCATCTCTACCAGTATCGCTGATTATTTTTCTCCTTCATGAGCTTTGTAACCCTAAACTCCAATGGAAGGGTGAAAGGCTTAATGTTTTTGGGCTGGAATTCACCTAAATTAGATTCTGTTTATGCTCTAAATAGAAGTAAGGTGTCCTAGTTGGATGGGGTCCTACTCAAGATTAATGAGCATGTACCATAAGGATTAAGCCAATCTCATCTATCAGCTTTGTACTTCAGAGACTGGCTGACTGAATTATAGGGACTGGTCCCTGAATGAGGAAATAGAGGAAAAATACTTTAATCCTAATTAATAATTAATATAATAGAAAAATAATTTCCCTGTCCCATAAGACAGGGTCTGTGAATTCATTAATAATGGTGGTAAGCTCAAATAGATATAGGGCCACCAAATCACATGTAACATTCCCTTCTTTTTTTGTAATAAATTTTATTTGTTTTCTTGTTTACATTGTTCATTTTCATGAGATTTTTGAATTACAAATTTTTTCCCAGCTTTCCCCTACCCAACCCCAAAACAGCAATCCCACTATAGAGCCCCTCCCCTGGTCTGCTCTCTAACTTTCTAGTAGGGTACGAAGGGTTTCCTAACCCCAGCCCCTGTATATCTTAATTCCTAGATGCAGGAATTGCAGATCTTTAAATTCTAGATTTTTTTATTCCTCCCTTGTCACCCATCCCCACTGGAAGGACAAACAATGCAATACAAGCTGTGGATGTGATTATACAGGACATCTTCATAGTGGACATATTGTGACAGTGATCATATGTCCCTCATTCCTATTCCTTACCCCCCTTGTTCTGTTCTCTACCCTGTCCCTGTCCCTTTACTACAGTGTGTGCTTCCAGCATCCCTCCCCCAGACCCTGCCCTCCTCTCTGTCATCCTGCCTCTCATCCCCATGCCCCCTACTCTCCTGTGTGGCATGATGCCCAGTTTACAGTTTATGCCATTTCTTCCCTAAGCCAGATTCAATGACAGTAAATGAAAGTAAAGTTGTAACAGTTATCCCTTGCCTCTTCTATATGGGCTAATTAACCCCAATTTGTCTCTCCCTCTTTCCTCTCATTCTAGTCCTCTCCCACCTCAGAATTTCACCTTTTGAA
>JAQQSW010022652.1:0-10419 GCA_028646575.1 Pseudocheirus occidentalis
ATAATTGTAACTTATGAAACTTTTCTCAATGTGAGGATAGGTGAAGGGAATATAAATGTATTTATACATGTATACAAATACATATGTCTATATAGGAGCATATATATGCATATGAATACATATGTGAGTGTGTGTATATATGTGTACATAGACAGAGGGCACAAGATCAATTGAATAGGAAGGGATGATATTTTTAAAGGTGAAATTGAGAGGTGGGAGAGAAATAGAAGGAGAGGAGACAGGGAGAGACACAATGGGGTTAATCATCTCATATAGAAGAGGCAAGGGATAACTGTTACAATGGAAGGGAAGAATGGGAAGGCAAAAGGGAAAGGATCAACCTTATTCTCATTGAATTTGGCTTAGGGAAGGAATGACATACACTCTAAATTGGGTATTTTGCCCCACAGGAGATCAGGGGGAATGGGGATGAGAGGGGGAATGATGGAGGGATGGGCAGGGTGGGGGAGGAAGGTTGTTAGAAGCACACACTTCTGTAAAGGGACAGCGACAAAGGCTTAGAACAAGTGGGGGGTGGGATAGGAAGGAGGGAAATATAGTCAGTTTTTCACAATATGTCCATTGTGGAGATGTTCTACGTAACTACACATGTATGGCCTCTATTGAATTGCTTGTGTTTCCAGTGGGGGTGGGTGACAAGGGAGATATGGAAAGAATCTAGATTTTTAAGTTCTAAAATCAAATGTTAAAATAAATATTATTAATAATAATATTATTATTTGCATGTAACTGGGAATTAAGATATATAGGCACTGGGGTAAGGAGATCCATCTTGCCCTACTGGAAAGTCAGAGCAATGATGGGGGAAGATCTAGGAGAGAGTAGATTGGAGGAGGGAGTAAACATGGGATCGCTGTTTTGGGGTGGTGGGTTGGGGAAAGATGGGGAGGAAATTTGTAACTCAAAATCTTGTGGAAACAAATGATGTAAACTAAAAATAAACAAAAGTTAATTTTAAAAAATAAAATAAAATAAATAATTTTTAAAAAGAGATATGAGAGGATAGGCGAGCCTACTGTACGAGAGTGAGTGGAGTCATGGAGACTTGGACATGACTTAATGATTGAAGAACAAAAAATTAGTTAACATAACCAAAGAAAAATATTTTAAATCTTTTATTAAGGCTTTCACTGTCCTATATGCTATGTATTTATTGATAATGTCAGGGCATCTAGGTGGCACAGTGAATAGAGTCCTGAAGTCAGGAGGACCTGAGTTCAAATACTACCTCAGACACTTAACATTTACTAACTGTGTGACCTTGGCAAAGTCACTTAACCCTAATTGCCCTGCCTTCCTCCCTCCAAAAAGCAAAAAAAAAAGTCTATGTGCTTCCAGTGAAAAAATTTAAGCAAATAAAAGGCAAAGATAGCCTATGAGTGCTTTAATTTGGGTCTATACAAGTTCTTTATTAGCATAAGTCATATTAGAGGAAATTTATGTCATTCTCTGCTGTATCTTCATTAACCTGTTCTTGGGTCTTTCTTTGTCTCTGACTTTCTTTGGACTTCTGCTTTTATCTCTATTTTTATCCCTTTCTCTTTCACACAGTTCTTTTTGGGGTTTAGATTTACTCTTACTGTAGCAGACATCTATAACAAGAACCTCTTTGTAATCTCTTCCTTGTTTTTACTCTTTCACTTCTCCTTACAACACTCTTCTTCATATCTCCTATGACTCCCAGTTGGAATCCTTAGAATTTTTTTTTTACTATTGTACAGTCATCTTCAGAGCAGCAACAAGTTTTCTTCTTATGTTTTTTACTTGACAGTGAATGATTGTAGAGTCTTCTGTCTCTTCATCTGGCACAAGATGACATTTTTTATCATGTTTGAGTTTTTACTTTGAGAGCAGATTTAGAACATTTGTCCTGGTCCTTTTTAATATTCCTTGAAATCATTCTCAGTGTATTTCTCATCTTTCCCTTTCCATTGAATTTTTGCAATAGACAGGCTAAAAATCTACACACATTCATTTGTCATATATAAGCACATTATCAATTTTGAAAAAGGCTTTTGCAGGTGGCTAGGTGGTGCAGTGAATAGAGCACTGGCCCTGGAGTCAGGAGGACCTGAATTCAAATCCAACCTCAGACACTTAACACAAAAACTAGCCGTGTGACCTTGTGCAAGTCACTTAACTCCAACTGCCTTCCAAAAAGAAAAAAGAAAAATTTAAAAAAAAGAAAAAGGCTTTTTCACAATGTTCTTCCTTTTCAAATTCAATATATTTATAACAAAGGGACTTTCCCATCTTCCAGTCACAAATAACTTCACAGTTGTTTATGGACCCAAATCTTGAGAATACTGTTTCTGGAATTTAAGCAATAGCCACTGGATTCAATTTGCACACAAACAGGACATTTTCAGGAGGTTTGGTATCTCTGCTAGTGAATCTCTCACCATTTCTAAAAGAATAACCTAAGGTTTTTTTTTTCCCCCGGCTTCTCAGTCATTATTTCTTCCATTTCTTCAGTTGATCTCCCTTTGAAAATATCTTTCTTCATCTGCTTCTATTCGGCCACTATCTAATTATTCCTTGGTTGGTTCTGGTGATCAGTCAGGAACTGGAACACCAGCCAAGTCATCAAATGGGTCAACTAAAATAACTGTATGATTTATCCTGATGCCTTAATAAGTTACAAAGTCTGTTAACAAAAGTCTCATTTGTTTCTTAAATACCTCTGTTGCTTCTGTAATTTCACCGAACACTGTATGCATATCAGAACAAAGCCATCTAGATTTTCTCCTGTGGCAATAAGAAACATGTTGATCACTAACGTTGTTCACTATAGATACAGTGCCCTAACTCCTGGCATTGTTTCTGCCTCAAAAAGCCTTGCTTGATCCCCGTGTTGTTGAGCAAAGACTGATTCTCCTCCATGGCCAGTACCCATAGGATCACCAGTTTGTATAATAGAATCTATCTGCACAATATGAATGAGACAATTTTGCACAACTTCATAAAATTCAAGCAAACCTACAGTTGCTACTCTATGTACAAATCAACAGTGTCTTCCAAAGTGGTCTCCAGCAGCACCACCATGACACCCACAGCATCTCTGGACCCCAGGGAGCAAAGATCCACAAGTAGCTCCTCCGTAGAGGTAATGCTTCAGCAAGACCAGCATTATTGCTATGACAATAACCTGAGACAATATTTATAAAGTGCTTTGCAAGTCTAGAAGCTAGCTTACATGAGTGATGGCCATTATTATTGTTCACCATCTGTTGCATCTCCCTTTGTCACCACTGAGCAAAGACACACTTTAGATCAGTGACTCAGTCGTTAACCACTATATCTCAAAGAATAGCAAAACAAACTTTTAAGAAACAAGAATAGGGAAATAAGCTCATTTCTCTCCTAAGAGAGGTAGACAAGAGGAGTGCAAGTGAAAGAACATCCAAGTGTGGATTCACGTGTTCTTTTCTCAGCAGCGCAAACAGTTTCAACCACTCTGTAGCTGTTCCATTTGATTTTCATACAACTGTTACAAATTTAGTCTCTTACTGTTTCAAAATTCATTCCACTGCCCAGTCCCTCCTGGTTATGTCACCAGTGGCAAAGGCACTAGTGGCAGTTGTAGAACAACCCATGTCAAATCCCATGCAAAAGTCCCCAAACTGCTCATCCTATCTTGTCCACACTCCCTTGGAGGAATTCACCCTTGCTATAGCACTGCTCCCTCACATCTCACTCATCTCCCTGGATTTCTCCTCCCATTCTTAAGGTGTGATAGAGGCTAACTTTATAGTCATCAATACTTGGCTATCCAGGGGAGCTAAGTCAAACCCTGGGGGATCATAAGGTCCCCAGTGTTCTGCCACTGTGTACATATCCTTTCCATACATAAAGTGGGCTTTTTTCTTTGTATCCCAACACTAAGCACAGTGCCTAGAACAGAGTTTCCCAAACTTATTTGGCTTGCTGACCCCTTTTCAAAAAAACTTTACTGAGTGTTCCCCTGAAAATCTACTTTCTTTAATCCTTTAATGGTTATTTTAAAATTTGTGTCATTTCAAAAAATATAGAATATTTTTTAAATGATGCATCTTAAATTTAGTAATTTATTGTAAATTTGTGTATATTTTCTACACTGAAATTTTGATGATGCAATATTGCATTATGTAACCATGTGTTATCATATTGTAAACAAGTTATTACACACACACACATACTCCCACTGATGCATGCTGGATTTCCTGACAACACACAACACACTCACCTGCCAGTACTTGCTTGTTAAGACCTGTCAGCAGACTTGACCACTGAATTGTTATAACTTGCATTTTGTGTATTTATCAGAAAATAATGTAATCACTGCAACTTTAACTCTTTTCCACAATAGATGAAATGTGTACAAATGGTTTTTCAAACTTTTCTTCTTTTCTTTCTTTATGCTTCCACCATCTCCTTATTTTTATTCAATGTACCTCAATTACACTTGAGGCTACTACCCTCCCATCATTCCAGCTCCCCCCAAAGGGGTGATATCAACATTTTTGGAAACCTGTGGCCCTAGAACTTTGTCAACACTTAATAAATACTTAATGATCAATTGCAGGGCAGAGAGATGAAGTGGTTTGCCCCAAGGGATAAATGTAGCAGAGCCAGGGCTAGAAGCCAGATCTCCTGACTCTTAGTCCAGCACTTCTCCCTCCTTTCCCCCAAACTATATGGAAAGGGGTTGAGTAAGTCCAGGGGAACAAATCGAGAATTCTATTGGCAACTATTCTTTCTCAGGGCTCCAGGCAACTTTCGTGAAGTTGGAGGTTGGGATCTTGAACTGGGAAAACCTTGACTCATATTGTACTTCACCACAGGCAGAGAGTTTTTCATTATAATTGCAATTCCTTTGTATTTCTTTCTCCATTTTCTGCTACCAAAATAGCCTCTTCTTCATTGTGATACAGGAAGGACAACTGGAAAAATGACTTCTCAATGGGAAATAGATTGAGGTAGCAGAAAAACAACTAAACTTGGGATCAAAAGAGGAAGATTTGAATTCTAGTGAAGACTAGACAGTCATGTGACCTAGGACAAATGCTCTTCTGAAAGTCTGCTCCCTCATCTGTACAATGGGACTAATATTGATTGACTGAACACATAAAGTTGAGCCAAAGAGCTCATCATATAATGTTTATAAAGTACTACATAAAGATCTGTTTCATTCTCTTTATTCCCAAACTACTGGTTTTTATTTAAGTTGAACTTTGAGGTAACTTAGATTAAGACATACTGAGCAGGAGAAACTATTTAGTGAGTCAGGATACCTTAGAAGTAGTGCAGCCAAGAGAAAAAGGCCCTGGCTGTGAAGTCAGGAGACCTGATTTCTTTTCCATCTCTGTACAGTGTTCTGTCTCTGATTCTCAGTTTCCTCATTTATGAAAAGGGATGATAATAATTCATCTAACTAGTTCACAGGGTGGGAGCCTTTGGAATGACTTCAACATTTCTAACTGCTATGTAAATGTGAGTTATTGGCTGAATCAAAGTGCCAGGAAAGTTATACTCAGCTGCTTAAAATATTGTGAAATAGACCAAGTTTAACTTCTGGCCTCCTTAACCTCCTCTCTTTTTGCATAGTTTTATCCTTTCAATAGTAACATATTTTTCTTCTGGTTTCCTTCCTTATTTTGATCTGAAGAAAGAATGTGATAATAGTATTTTACATCTTAGTGTGAATTAAGTTAACTTGGGTTTTTATCTTAAAACTTCTCATTGTTTAAAAAAAAAAACAACAACAAAGAACTTGTCCCACAGAGAAGGGATTTTAGGCATCAGGGAGTAAATGGGGAAACAAGGCTTAGACCAATGTGAAATCAGATAGCCATGAGGCTGGTCCCAGCAGGCCCAGGCTTGTTGCAGAATCTTTTGGAGTCAGAATGAACTTCTCATTAGTGGAAGCCGGTTGCCATTCTGTGTCCATAGATGAGCTGACGGATGTTGAGGAGGTGTTACCCAGTGCCAGGGTAACAGACAGGGAGGAAAGGAGAAAAATAAAGATTCAAGGGTGAGCAGCAATCCTAAATCCCACACTGTTAAGCCTCAAATATCTTAACTTCCTTTCATTGGTAAAATTCATTCAAAACTTCAGTCAGAAAACAAATGGCATTCCTCACAATCTCACTTCCATCTCTTCCCTTCTCTTTGTTCACACAGCCATCATTTTGTTCAGGCCCTCAACACCTTTCAACTGTATTGTTCCGATCTCACTTCATTGGTCTCTTTTCCATATGACTCACCCACTCAATAAATCTCAGTGGCTCCCTATTTATTGCCTTGAGGATAAAAATACAAACTTTTCTATTTAGTTTTTAAAGTCCTTCATAACTTGACTCCAGCCAACCTTTCCAGTTTCGTTGGATATTATTCCCACACACATAGTCTTTGATAGTTCCCCAACTATGACACCCTATTTGCCATCTCCTTACCTTTGCACTAACAGAGTCCTCTGTGTCTGGAATGCACTCCCTCTTTACTGTCTCTTCCTTTAAGATGAAACTCAGGCTCTACCTTCTACATGAAATCTTTTCCAGATTTTCCCCAGGTCTAGTATCTTCCCTCCCAAAGTAGATTTTAACTACATACTTATTTTAATCTACTCTCTTTATATTTATTCTGTATGTATTTACAGAGCATATATGTTATTTTTGTTTTCACCATTAGACTGTTAATCCCTTGAGAGTAGGAAATGTTCCATTCCTTTGTCTTTGTATGCCCAACACTGAGAACAAGCTCATAGTAAGTGCTTAAGAAAAGCTTATTGATGAATGAGTGAGGCATGTACATTTTAAAAATCAAGCTGATGTCTCCATCATTGTTTTTTTTAAAACCCCTACTCATAGATGTGCTGACTTTGCATTTCAACTCTTTATCCAGATAGGAAGGTTAATCTGAGAATGCTTTTGAAGCATCCAGATTTACTCTTTTCTGAAAAGGCAAATATTGCAAATCTGCTGTGATTACTAGATGTCCATTGAAAGGAAAGCAAATGAAATGCAAGGGGAGTTTCAGGAGAAAGGAAGGAACTTGAGGGAGAGCAAAAAGAGGAGGTGAAAAAAGGGAGAATTCATTTGGAGCAGACCCTTACTACATTGTGGAACAAGATCTATGTTCCTGTTCCCGAAATATAACCCATGAAAGATTTGGAGAATATTGCAATTAATTTTGAAATTCCAAGGCTGGCAATTAGAACACGAGCTGGCATATTCAGAAATACTCCATATTTGGAGGACATTGTTGGGTTTCTCTAAAAGAAAGATCATGTGTCTTGAAACAGACTCAGGAAGGTTGGAATAACAATAGTTTACTAAAAGGAGACATGAAGCTCACAAGACAGTGAAGTGAGCCAGGCTTATCAAGGGGAGACATTCACAAAACAAAAGATAGTCAGAGAGAATGATGGAATGAAATTGGGCACCTGGTGGGTCCCTAGAGGAAATGGAGAACTTTCTCCTTAACCAGTAAAGTCGGGTTTTTGATAGTCAAAAAGGACCAGCCATTATGAGAAGGGATTAAGGAATCTGAACCTGGGGACTGAGACTAATTTGTGCTACTGGAGAAAGGAAGAACGCTGGAGAAATGGAGACTGTTCAAACTCTTCACCTTTATAAAAGGGGACTCTGGACTGTTACTGTTCGGTTTTATTTTGATAGAGAAATTCAGCTTCATTCTCAGGGGGTTTTGAGTTCTCCCAGGGCCTCTCTATTTAATGGATCAGAAATGTAATCCAACCCACACTTGGCCAAAACTTGGCCTCTACAACATGGCCAATCTTTGCTTCAACCCCTCTCCAGTGAGGGAGAACTCACTGCCCCCTGCAGGATGCAATGGGAGACCCTGGCCCTTGTAAAGGCTAAGGTCTTTTTAGGTTCTCACTTTGAGTAAGGTAATGCCCATTCAGTGAATAGGCCTCTTTAAGAAGTTAATCAAGGGCATGGTCCCTTTATCAAGAAAGAAAAAAAAACTGGGACGGGAGGACCCTCAGGTTTCCTGGCCAGAAGAGACACAGTTACTATTTAGCATGCTAGGAGGGCTGGAATCTATTGTCCAATCTCTGAGTTCCAGAGTGAAATGGATTGAAGGCATGTATGCGGTTGTTTGCCCATTGTCTCCCCCATTAGATTGTGAGCTCCTTGAGGGCAGGAATTTTTTTGTATCCCCGGTACTTAGCACAGTGCCTAACACATAGTAGATGCTCAATAAATGCTTCTTTACTTGACTTGTTGCTAACATTTAAACCTATTGCAAAGTCATTTATGCCTTCATTAGCCACTGGCCAGTTCCAAAAGTGAGGTTCTCCATAATTAGCAATGCTTGGTCTTTAGACAACTAACACAAAATCTGTGATCTGTCCTTTCCAACTCAATAAAAATTACCATTGTCATAAGAGCTTTCTATTTGCTTTTACTATATTTTTATATTAGTTTAAATTATTCCATAGTTTACATCAGTTTATAGTATTAACATATTAACAAAATGTGTATATTGTATTATTAACTATATTTATATTATCATATTTGTCTTTATTATATTGTTTTATTAATCGTTATTATAACAAGTAAACATATCAAACTTTATATAGTATACATTATACATAGTGTAATATAGCATATTACATGTAAATATATTACATGTAAACATAATCATATGCTATAATAAATAAATATAAATGCTGCATATTACATATAAGTATATTAGTTCATTATAACAAATAAATAAGTTATAAAATAATAAATGGAGTTCTACATGGCAATAATGCTATTTGGCAGCAATTACCTATCTCAAAAACTCAGTGGGAATATGTTTTCCTTATCACCATAGGGTATGCTTTTTGCTTTAGCCTTTGAGAACTGTCAACCTGAAAGTTTGGTTAAAAGAGGCAAACAGGCTAGGTGGTATATAAACTCATATTGTTTATTCTCTTAAAGCTGGCTAAATATATGTATACAAGCCAGAGTTTTAATTTCTGACTGCCTGATAAAAATAATGAGAAGTCTTATAATGTATGTTTTAGAGCAATCCCAATTTAAGTTGTCTGTGTCCCTCAAATTTATGATCTCCATATATGTTTAACCATAGTATAAGAAAGGAATTTTCTTAAATGAATAAGTTGTAAATACAATAAGATAAGAGAATGGACAAATGTCAATTAAAATTACAACCCAGGATATCTGTGTTTCCTTTACCATTAACACGAGATAACATAGTACATACCCATAAAATACTTAGATAAGAGAAGTCCCGTTATTCAAAATAGTGTCTTGGGTTAAGGCTCCTCATCCTTAATGGCCATAAACAGAGGAATACTCTTGGTCAGCTTCATCTGGCCTTGTAGTTGTTGATACAGAAAGAGGCATTCTGGGTTTACTCAGAGAACAAAGAAAGGCATGTCTGATAGGTAGAGGTGCTTCTTCTGTTTGATTAGTTCAGACTTTGGCCATTTATTGGGGTTCAAATTATCTGAAATAATTATCTGAACAGAGGGTCATCATCAGTCCACAAAGAGGAATCAGAAGAACACTTTTTAGTGGAACATCAGATGCAATTTTGTATTATTATATACTGGAGTTTTTCTGTAAGTGTTGTTTTCATAGGCTCCATGAGAACAATAACTATGACTTGTCTAAAATTTCAGTGTCCCAAAATGTCCATCACAGTACTTTGAACACAGTGGGCATTTACATATTAGTTAACTTGACTTTATTGGCTTGATTTCTGATAGATTTTTAGTTCCCCAGTGGGTGATTAAATAGTTTACCCTGGCAGTATGCTGGTAAATGTTTAACAGAAAATCCTGCCACACTTTTATGTTTAATCTGCTTTATTAACATTTTGTCCATCACTTTCTTAAGTCTAGGCAATCAACAAAACAATAAATCAAGCCCTGATTTGCTGCATCTGTAAATATTTGCGGTGTAAATGCTCACTCTGAAAATTTAACAATAGGCACTAAAGAGTCAATAGAAGTTGGCTCCACACAACCCCTGTCTCCAGGTTCTCTTCAGAATATTTGAACAATAGTTAGACCCTAATTACTTTCAGAGTTTACTCTAACCAAACTGGGGGTCCATGAGAGTTGGCTTGCCATCTTGAGGAGTAGTATGCTGACAGGCTAAGCAGAAACCACTTGAAACTATAATCAGGTTATTAGTAGCTCTTGTAATGCTGAGTAACTGTTTAAAAAGGGTAACAATGATTTAGTGATAAAGTTAGGACTCAAACACAAAGGTTTCTTCAACACCTATTTCCATCTATAAACTTTTCTTTCTAACTGCGCTCTCTCTCTCTCTCTCTCTCTCTCTCTCTCTTTCTCTCTCTCTCTCCCTCCCTCTTTCCCTCTCTCCCTCTCCTCCCCTCCCTTCCCTTCCCTTCCCTTCTCTTCCCTTCCCTTCC
>JAQQSW010022653.1:0-10419 GCA_028646575.1 Pseudocheirus occidentalis
GCTTTGTGGAACTCTGCTTCCAGGGGAGAAAGCTCTGTTCCAAATCGCTGGGGTTTTCCGTGCTGCTGGAGTTATTAGGGGTGTGTTGCAGCCCCTCCACCAGTTTTGGCTTGCTGAGAGCGCACCCCAGGACCACCACCCAAGACCATGATCCGGATCCAGGCCGCTCAAGGAAAGAGCACTTGGCTCTGATCAATTGATTCAGACCCCCTGCGGGGTCCAGGCCAGGAACTTTAAAGCAGCCCAGTGTGGGCAGCCGCTGGTTACAGCATTTCCTGCCCTTCCCCCACTGCTTCCTTGCCCCAGGGACAGATTGGCCGAACTGCTTTTCTTCCCCCAAATTAAGTTTCAAAGTTTCACTTTCACTGACTTTCTGTAATTCTGGCTTGCTAGATGTGAAGATTCCTCCAGCTGCAATAGATCTTCTCTGAAGTAGACCCACTCTGCGGCTTGGGAGGCTCCTTTCCTCCTGCCTGCCCTGGGTCCTGGCCGCGGTTTTGGTTTTCAGGCTGGGCTGGTCTCAGCTCCCGGCCTGCTGGCGCCTACCAGCCTTCAGGATGAGTCCTTTCTGCCAAGCTATCTTTCTCTAATCCTTGTTTTTCATGCCTTACTAGATGTGGAGTAACTGGATGTGAGGTAGATCTTCTCGCTTGTAGACTGGCTGCAGCTCTGCTCTGCTCTGCTCCTCCCGGCTGCCCTAGGGCCTAGCCTGGCTGTGTTTCAGTTTCAGGCTGGGCTGGCCTTGGCTCCCGTCCTGCCATGATGAGCCCCTGCTGCCAAGCTGCCTTCAGCAAGAGATGTGTTTTCTGTATTTTTGTGAGTTTGAGAGTCCCAGAATTTGTTTAGGGTCATGTTTTATGGGTATTTTGGGTGACTGGGTGGGAACTGCGGATCCTTGCTGCTTCTATGCTGCCATCTTGGCTCCACCCCCGAAGAGCCCATTACTTCTTATAGTACAATAGGTTCCATCACAATAATATACCACAACTTGTTCAGCCATTCCCCAACTGTTGGACAATCCCTTAATTTCCAGTTCTTTGCCACCACTAAAAGAGCTGCTACATAAATATTTTCCTACATATATGTCCTTTTCCTTTATAAAAAAAAGATCTCTTTGGGATATAGACCTGATATTGCATCACTAGATCAGAAGGTATGCAAGATTTTGTAGCCCATAGTTCCAAATTGCTCTCCAAAATGGTTGAGTCAGTTCACAATTCCATCTCCTCTAACATTTGTCATTTTACTTTTCTGTCATATTAGCTGATCTAATAGGTATTCTCATAAAATTTCTTCAATATGCTTTTGTACTTCCTTTTCCATCTGTTCACTTATGCTTTTTAAGGAGTTCTTTCCTTCAGAGAATTTTTTGTGTATCTTTTTCCATTTGGTCAACTCTCCTTTTTAAGGAGTTCTCTTTGGAGGATTTTTGTGCTTCTTTTTAACATTTGGCCTATTTTGGTTTTTTTCAGGTGTTATTTTCTTCAGTATTTTTTTTGTGTCTCCTTTACCAAGCTTTGACTCTTTTTTCATTTTTTGGTATCACTATCATTTCTTTTCCCAATTTTTCCTCTACTTCTCTTACTTGATTTTTAAAATGCTTTTTGAGCTCTTCCAGGAATTATTTTTTGGGGTCTGAGACCAATTCACATTTTTCTTTGTGTGTTTGAATGTAGCAATTTTGTCTTTATTGTCTTCTTCAGAGTTTGTGTTTTGAGCTTTTCACCATAGTAACTTTCTATGGTCAAATTCTTTTTTTTTCTCCTTTTCCCAGTCTATTTCTTAACTTTTAACTTTTTATGTTAAATTTAGGCTCTGTTCCCTGGGTTGAGAGTGCACTGTCCCAAGCCTTTTTTGTGCATCTATTTTCAGAGCTATTTCTGTGGGTCTATAAGTTTTCAGTTATTCCAAGGTAGTATGATGTAAGGAGAGGTGTGTTTACTACTCTTCTGGCTTGTGCTGTGGTCTGTGAGTGACCACAAGTACTCTTTTCCACTATAAAACTGTGACCAGGGTCCCTGCTCACTTGTGGCTACAAGCTCTGTTGCGTTAGTGCTCCTTCTTGCCCTGCGACTGCCATCCAAGACTGAGAGCCAGAAGTGAGTATGGGTAGTGCAACAGAGTCCTGTACCCACTGCCAGCAAAGGGTCCCTGTAATTGCCTTTTAACCAGTTGTCTGACCCCTTTACTGTCTGTGGGCTAAGAACTCTGGAAGCCACCGCTGCTGAAGCTGATTCAATGCTCCTTAATGCCTCCTGCTGGTTTTCTGGGGAGAGGCCTGAACTGGACTGTGTTCTACTCTCTCCCTGATGTGACAGACCTTTCCTGCCAACCTTCTAAGTTGGCTTGGACTGGAAAATTGTTTCACCCCATCATTTTGTGGATTCTGCGACTCTAGAATTCATTTCAAGGCATTATTTAAAGTTGTTTGCAGGGGAATTGGGGAGAACTCAGTCACATTCCTGTCTTTTCTTTACCATCTTGGCTCTGTTCTAGTCTTACTGTTTTTAATGCACTAATATATGTTTAATGACTCAGAAATCTTTAGGTTTCTTGAAAGATTTCTTGACAGTTGAACTCCCCATATTCTCTCAAACATCTTTTAGGGACAGAAAGAACTCTGTTGGAGCCAAATAAAGGGAGGTCTAGGATACTGCTTTGGTTCTCTGTTCTGGATCTATATGTGGGAAGGAGAAAGGTGGTAGGTTGGAGTCAGTTTGTGTGTGTTGTATATGTGTGATGGAATAGGGGAGTTATTGTGTGGGTAAATATGCCTAGGTGGGGGTTAGCTCCTTATAAGCACATTGGTAATGGGAAATTACTGTTTGGGGGCAATTTTCGTGGATGTTTGTGAAAGTCAGTAGGTGAAGATGACTACATGTGTGGAGGGGATGTTAGTAGGTGAGGAGGGGTCACTTGGTGTTTGGAAAAACATAGATGTGTATCACTGGGTGCCAAAGAGTTTGTAGCATGTGGTGGGTAATGAAAATGGTAGAATTGGAAGGTACAGAAAAAGGTACAGAAAAATCAGCTTTCTTGTGTATAAGATGAGAGGGCCAGAGAATGTGACATATGAGATCCTTCCAATTCGGATTGGTGTCAGCCATGATCCCCAGGATGTTCTAACCTATACCTTTATCTCACAACTTCCTCTTTCTTGTGTAATGAGAACACTTTAGTGGTTTCTACCACACAATCTAGATAAGCAATGGAGTGGAGGCTAAAGCAAATCTCTTCTTGTCAGGCAGATATATTCCACACCTGTGTCGCCCCAGAAAGAATATTCAGATTCCTGGATAATACCTTTACACTCATGCCCCTTTTCTCCCTTCTCACCTTGGAAAAAGAGGTCTGTAGTGGAGTTCTTGGTTCCAGCAGCACTCTGTTAATACTGACCCCTTTAGGCTTCCAAACCTAGGTACATAGGATTTGTAAGGCAGTTCTTTTACTAGAGAGCCAGTCCCCATCATACACCTAAAATGTCAACAGGCAGATGTGGAGCACATCTGGGAGCTGGGAGTAGAGGGTAGAAAGGTAGGACCCAGTCATCCAGGGCATGGGGAATAAAGAAGGTATGAATGAGGGTATAGTATACATAAGATTTAAGATTTAATTTTGGCTAGGTAGGTTGGGGAGGAGAAGGGTTAGAGCAGAAGACACTTGGGGGGGGCGGGAAAGCACAGGGATTGATTGAAAGGAAAGGGTACTTAGGCCTAAGGATTTTTGTTAGATCCTGGGACTCACTTTCAAATAAATGATTCCTTCTTTGACAACTCTGCCCATATCAGGCTACTGAAACTGAAGCCAGGCGATGCAGCTCAGGATCAAGTCTCTTTCCCAGTGGATGTTCTTCTTTTCCCCAATCTATTCCCTAGAGAGGAAAAAAAGACAGCTCCATTCCAACCTAGGAGAGGGAGGGAATCCAAGAAAGAGCAGTGAGAGAGCTTGTGACTCACTGAGGGTCCCCTTGCAAACAGAGCATTAGGGAATTAGAGGGGGTGTGAGACCACGTGGTTTTCATTTGCTTACATAATGGGGTAGATATTGGCCAGTCTTATTATACATACTTATAGACATCACTGGAAGGATTCACCCTCTGATTCACATCCTTCAGTATCTCAAAGCTAGGTAGTTTATTAGGCTTTTTTGTGCACCCTCCCCCCTTTATTTTGGGCTTCCAGATGTGACCTTGATTGTGTATGTTCAGAACTGGGACAAACTGAAACCTGACAGCTTGTTGCAGGGCGGGGAGGAAAGGAAGGAAGAAGAGTGAAGAAGGCCTATTAACCATAACATCTTTTCTAGGTTTCATGACCCCTGGGGTTCCCTGTATTCCTGATTCCACAATCTTGTTAACCTGTTGTCTCATGCTGAGTCTATTAACTGATTCTTGCCTTGAGATCCTTTAATGAGAGAGAAGGAAGATGTAGGCAAGGCTTGTGTCTCCTAGGAAGGACATGAGGGAGGGGAGCTAAACCTTTAAGATTGGGAGACGGGATCTTTATGTCTAAAGTAGGGGCAGCATGAGAGTCTGGGACATTATCTCAAGCACATAGACCAGAGGTGGGGAACCTGGGGGCTCAAGGTCACATGTGGCTGTGTAGGTCCTCAAGTGCAGCCCTTTGACTGAATCTGAACTTTCCAGAACAAATCCCCTTAATAAAAGGATTTGTTCTATAAAACCTGGACTCAGTCAAAAGGCCACATCCAAGGACCTGGGCCACATGTGGATTTGAGGCCCCAGGTTCCCCATCCCTGGCATAGACTCTATAGTCTATATGTCATGGAGCAAAAGACATCATTAACATAGAATCATGGATTTATAGTTGGAAAGCACCTTCTAGATGAAAACTGATTTCTAAAGACATTGTGATTTGCCCAAGGTCACAGAAGTAGTAAGTAGTAGTGCTTTCTAAATGGGAACTCAGGTACTCAGCTCCTCTCCTTAAAGATTTTCATTGGCTCCCTATTGTCTGAGTAGTCAGAGCTCCTCTGCCCAGGATTCAAAGCCCTAGATTTCAAAGCCCTAGATACCCACCACCACCTAACTTCCATCTTCCTCTTTCTCATACTCTGTGGTCTGAAGCCTAACTCTTTGTCCTCTCCACATTTTCCCCCAGGACACAGTGTTTTCTCTTGTCTCCAAGCTATTGCTGAAAGGGTTTCCTTGCCACTCTTCACTGTTTAATCTTTAGTCACCACTTTGGGGATCATCCCAAATGCTGCCTCCTCCCAGAAGCCTGCCCTGTTTTTTTTTCTTTCTTCTAACAAACCTTCCCTCCACACACTGTGTTTTACATCTTTCTAATATTTCCATATCTACCTTTGGTGATATCTTTCTAACCCACTGACTGGTCTGTAATCCCCCTGAGGGCAGGGACTCTGTTTTTCCTCTAGCCTTGGTATTTCCCCTTACTACCACACATTTAATAAATGTTTGCTGTAATTGTTTAGTGAGGCAGGTTCCAGATGGGGCCTTACCAGGATGTGTAGATCAAATTCAAGCCCCTGACAGGTGGGTCTGAGATCTCAGTGAAACAGGTTTCAGGCCTTTGACTATCCCTTCTGTCTTCTCTTTGAGAAGGCAGCAGCCAGGTGACCAGGAAAGTGGGGATCCAGAGATCAGGAGCTGGACTGGAGATGCATGCTCCTCATAGACGATCCCCAGTCCAGTCCAAGTGAAACACACGCATCCCAGCTTCTTGCTCATGCAGCTGTCCCTGGAGAAAGCTCAGTCATGACCTGAGCCTCTAAAGCAATGGTTCTCAACCTGTGGATCGCGACCCCTCTGGGTGTCAAACGACCCTTTCACAGGGGTCACAGGGGTCTCCTATGACCACTGGAAAACATATTTACTGTTACAGTTTTTGGGGGTCAGGCTGTATAGGTTTCACCTATACCCTTCCTCAACAGGCTTCGGGCGTCCCGGCTCCTGGCTTCCACTTTCTCCAGGAGAAACAGCTGCACAGAAAACTTAAGACACAGGGCTTGCTTCTTGCTACTTTCTCTTAGGCTTGGTGTGGCTGGAACTCCCTCTCATTCTCTAAGCTTGGTGGCTGGACTTTCTTTTCTTTAGAATTCTCTAAGCTTGGCTGGCTGGACTTTCTCTTCTTTAGAACACAACACTTGCCTCTAGCTACGTTCTCTAAACTTGGCGCTGGACTTCCTTCTGCCTCTGGGTAGCCTGTATTTAAGTCCTTTCTCCAGGGCCCCTTAGGGCCCCTCCCCTGGCCTTGCCCTTGCCACAGCGAGCCAATCATGCATCACCCCAGGGAGAGATAATCCTGCTTATCACAAACAGGTGCAACCTTTGCATTCTGCCCCCAGGTGATCACGGGCCTCCTGTTTGAGCCCCAACAATTTCCAATGGTCTTAGGAACTGAGACACCACTCCTCTATCCATCTCCAGGTGGGTCCACCCACATGCAGAGATGCCCACATACGACTATTAAAGGGTCACAGCATTAGGAAGGTTGAGAACCACTGCTCTAAAGCAATAACCTTCCTGCCCTAGGGGATGTAGGAAGCAAGTAAAGGGAGAGAGGATGAGAACTGCGAGATGCAGACCCTGGCTGGGCCCGACCACTCAGGAGGACTCTTCATGTTGCCCACTTTTGTGTTGCAGGGGCTCTCCTTTTTCCCCTGCCCAGCAGTGTCACTCACACTTGGATGATCTTGACTGTCAAGTCGTGGCCTCAGTTCCTGTGCAGCCCTTGGAACACATGTGATATCGTTCTGCTGATATACACTGGGCTCAGCAGCTGCTCTTGTGCAGTGAAAGAACCAGGTACTATCTGGCTCTAGAATGTAGAAATGGCTTCATGCTGAGCTTGCTGAGTCAGCCTCTCTAGCTTCTTTTTTGCAGTTTCCCCCTGTCTGCAACTGCACCCCTCAAGGCTCAGTTCTTGGACCCACAATTTGTCTTCACAGAAGACAGTCAGGGGATTATCAGTTTAAATGTACCAGGCTTGACCCATATGTAAAAAATATTTATATTAGGGGTGTGTGTGTGTGTGTGTGTGTGTGTGTGTGAGATGGTGAAGAATTGGAAACTGAGGGGTATAGGAGAGAGCAGATTGGGGGACGGGGTATACATTGGGATCTCTGTTTTGGGGTGGTGGGTAGGGGAAAGACGGGGAGAAAATTTGTAACTCAAAATCTTGTGGTTTCAGAGAAACTGGAAAGATATGCATGAATTAGTGCAGAATGAAGTGAGCAGAACCAGGAGGAGAACTTTTTATACTATAACAACAATATTGTAGAGATGAACAACTTTGAAAGATTTAGGAATTCTAACCAACTCAATGGCCACCCTTGATACTAGAGGACTCAAGATGAAACATGCTCCCCACTTCCCGATAGAGGGATGATAGATTCAGCATACAGACTGGGACTTTTTTATTTGGATTCAGCCATGGGAGAATTTGTTTTGCTTGAATATACATGTTTGTAACAGTTTTGTTTTTCTTGCTTTTTAAAAGGAAAGAATTCAAATCTTAAATCAAATTGAATTTTAAATGAACTAACATAATCCCCTTCCCTGCTCAAGAAGTACTCCTTAATCCTTTAGACCCATAGTTCTTTCACCTTCTGCTGCCTCCCAGGGGCCTGAAACAGTGAAACTGAACTAAACAGGACTGATAGAATGTCAGAGTTGGCAGAAACCTCAAAAATCATCCAGTTCAACTCCTCCATATAATGGAGCAGGACATTGTGACGTGAACCTGTATTCTCTGACTCCAAAGCCAGAGTTCTCACTACATCACTCTTTGGTCTTGTGTAGGCTTGAAACTTCCTGAGCTTGTCCCTGTTCTGTACATGTTAGCCTTGCTTGAAATTTTAGAGCAGAGCTATGGAAGTTGAGGGAAAGAGATTTGTGGGAGGCAGAATTTAGAAGCAGGGACACAGACATGGCTATCTATTCACCCCAAGTTGTGATGATCCAACAGGGATCTCACTAGGTCTAAGAAACCAGAGGAGATCCTGCTCCTATGTGACTTGGGGACATTAAAGATGGTAACTAAAGAAATCAGAATGTTGCGGGGGGGCCTCTGTGTGAAAAAAGAAGGTTTAGAGTATTGCTGCTACTTCTCTTTTGTGGGACTGCAGTCTATAGCATTGCTATACCATTGCTGTCCAGGGACTCCTCCATAAGGAAGAGACAATCCATGGGGTTGTTATCTTAGGGTAGAGGAGTTAGATCAGTTTTTCAAGGTTGAGACTAATAGATTCCAAAAGCTTTAGAGTTAGAAAGAAAGAAGTCACTTGTCCAATCCCATTATTTTGCAGATGAAGAAAATTGCCTAACGAAGCAAAAGGATTCATCCAACACAACTCACTTGGGATAGTCAGGATTTGAACCTTTATTGCCATACTCCTGGTGCCATTTGCACTAAACTATTTTGTGTGAGGACAAATACTACCTGTTGAAAATGCCTTAATATTGTGACATTGCAACAAAAGGATTCTAGAAAATCATACCCTGGAGTCAAAAGAAGGATATGACATCAAAAGCCATCCTGCAAACCAGCAGAGTTTCTATCCTGAGCTTAGGACTTGTGTCAGTCACCTCCATTCTGCACATGATTTAAGCACAGAATACTAGATCTGGAGTTAGAGGACCTGAGTTTGAAGCTTATCTCTGCTGTAACTTCCTGTGTGACTTTGGGTATCTTATGTAATCTTTCTGGGTCTCAGTCACAGCATGTGCAGAATAAGAGGTTTAAATGGGATGATTTTTAAGAGATCTTTTCCAGATCTAGAACTACAAGCCTAAGCATTTATGTGAGTGAGAGGGTTGGGGAAGAGGATTTCTTTCATACAATAGTAATAATTTCTAGACAAATGAAATGCCGTCTTGTCTTGTTGTCCCAGGCTCTGTGTATTTATATGTGTCTTTCTTTATGCCTAAATTACGTACTCACTTTCAATCAAAAAAAAAAAAGAAGAAAGGAAGAAAGAAAGGAAGGAGAGAAGGAGAGCAGGAAGAAGAGAGGGAGTGAGGGAAGAAGGGAAGAAAAGAGGGAAAGAGGGAAAGAGAAAGGCAGACTTCATCTCAAATTCTCCCCTCCTCCCCCATCTCAGCCTATGGGCATCCTTCTTGGCATCTTTATTCTCCTCCAGAAAGAGCTTAGATGCTGCTTCTTTATACTAATTTCCTCAACCTTGATCCCTCCCCACTGTCCCACCTCCCACCTCCCACCAAAACCAGAAGTGATCTCCCCTTTGTCAAATTAGTTGGCTACCTTGTTACCCCAAAAAAGAATCCTCATATTCCTAGATGATACCTTTGCACACAGCTCCCTCTTCCCCTTTCCCTTTGGAAGGAAGGCCTCTTCTGGGGCTCTTGGTTCCAATAGCATTCTATTAATCCCTTTAGCTCTTCCAACCAGGTAAAGAATCCCTGTCTTAGAGAATTTAAAAATATTTTTATATGTTTTGTTTTTATATTACTCACATTTCCCAATGTATCCTTCACCCTTCACTCTTGAAAAGTTGCCCCTTATACAAAGGATAAAAAAGAGAAAAATAAGTCCACCCAAATCAACCAGCACATTGAAAAAATCTGACTACATTATACGCAGTGTACCACATCTGTAGTACCTCACTTCTGCAAAGAAATGGGGAGGTACTTTTAGGGCAACCATTCTTTTTTCTTTTAATTAACTTTTGTTTGTTTTTAGTTTACATCATTCATTTCCACAAGATTTTGAGTTACAAATTTTCTCCCCGTCTTTCCCCTACCCACCACCCCAAAACAGAGATCCCAATGTATACCCCGTCCCCCAATCTGCTCTCTCCTATATCCTCCCCCATCACCCCTCTGACTTTCTGGTAAGGCAAGATGGATATCTCTATTCCAGTGCCTGTAAATTTTATTTCCCAGTTGTATGTAAATAATAATTGATAATAATAATAATAATAATAATAATAATATATTTTAAACACTTCATTTTAGAGCTTTAAATTCTAGATTCTTTTCCTTCCTTCCTCATCACCCACCCCGGAAATACAAGCAATTCAATACAGGCCATATATGTGTAGTTACGCAGAACATCTCCACAATGAACATATTGTGAAAGACTGACTATATTTCCCTAATTCCTATCCCACCCTCCACTTATTCTATTCTCTATTTCACATTGCCTTCTATTTTTTCATTTGTTTGAATCTGTTTAATAGTATCTTGATTTCGCATTATTTGTTATTTGCTTCCATTTGCTTCACTCTAATTCTGAAGGAATTATTCTCTTCAGTGAGCTTTTGAGATTCTTTTTCCATCTGGCAAATTTAGCTTTTTAAGGCATTCTTCTCCTCATTGGCTTTTTGGGACTCTTTTGCCATTTGAGTCAGTCTATTTTTTAAGGAGTTATTTTCTTCAGTCAGGTTGTTGACTCTCTTTTCATGATTTTCTTGCAT
>JAQQSW010022654.1:0-10418 GCA_028646575.1 Pseudocheirus occidentalis
TAGGGGGGTGTTGCAAGTCCCCCCAGCTTTGGCTTGCTGAAAGTGCACCCCAGGACCACCACCCCAGACCACAATCTGGATCCAGGCTACTCAACACAAGAGTACTTAGCCCCGATCAATTGATTCAGCCCCCCTGCAGAGTCTGCAGGCCAGGGGCTCTGAAGCAGCCTGGTGGGGGCCACTGCTGCTGGTTCCAGTAGTTCCCCTCCCCCACTGCTTCCTTGCCCTGGGGGTAGAATGGCTGAACTGCTTTACCCCCCCAATTAAGTTTCAAAGTTTCAGCTTTCACTAACTGTCTCTGACCGAAGCTCCCCTCAGGCAGGTGCTTTAGATTTTCTTTGAAGTAGACTCATGCTGTGGCTTGGGAGGCTCCGCAGCTCCTCCTGGCCACCCTGGGGCCTTGCCTGGCTGCATGGTTTTGGGCTGGCCATTCTGTGCGAGCTGTGCCTCTCCTGCCTCTCCATCCTGCTCCTCACGCCTTGGCAGATATGGGGGTGCTGGAGGCTGTAGAACCTCTGCAGGCTGGCTGCAGGGCTCAGCTCCTTCCCACCGTCCCAGGCCTGGCCCCAGTCTCAGCTTCTGGCTGTTCCAGCCTCTGCTCAGGTGGCCGTGCTGAGCCCCTGCTGCCGAGCTGCCTTCAGCGAGAGCTAAGTGTTCTCTGTATTTTTGTGAGTCTGAGAGTAGACTTTCCTAGACTTTGTCTGGGCTCATATTTTCTGGGTGTTTAGGGTGGTGGTGTGGGAGCTGCAGGACCTTGCTGCTTCTACACAGCCATCTTGGCTCCGCCAACCTCCCTGCAAGTTTTATCTATTTTTAATTTTATAATGTTTTAAAATTCCTGCAGGAGCTATGTGACAGAGTATCTAGAACATTAGGTCTGGAATTAGGAAGACCTGTGTCCAAATCCAGTCAAAGCGTTATAATTCAAGATAAGTTACTTAAAACTCTACTTCAGTTCCCTTATCTGTAAAATGGAAATAACAACAGCACTGACTTCCCAGGGTCATTGTAAGGATAAAATGAGCTAATATTTTTAAAGTGCTTGTTGAACCTTAAGTGCATTTAAATGCTAGCTATTATTACTACTATTGCTATTATTACATCAACAAAAACAGCAGGAGGAAAGTGAAAAGTCATCTAGTAGAAATTAATTTTAGACTCAAGATCTCACACAATATACCACACAAGGTTCAAAGTGGATACATGAGATAGATTTTTAAATGTCACAACATAAAAAAATTAGAGAAGCAAGGAAGAAAATATGGTTCACAACTGTGGACAGAGGAAGAATTTATGATAAGACTAACACTAACCTCAACTCTAACCCTAAAAAGATAGGGAGGAACATGGAAGATGAAATGCAAAATTTGGATTACATAAAAATGAAAAGGTTTTGCCCAAACAAATCAATAAAGTTAAAATTAAAAGTGAAATGGGGATGGCAGGTACAGAGGGTGGGAATCTTTACAGCAAGTTTCTCTGATAAAACCATTGATTTCAAAATATATAAGTGACTGATTCAACTATATAAAAATGGCAGACATTTTCTAATACATAAATGATCAAGGATATGAACTGATAGTTCTCTAAAGGAAAAATCCAAGCCTTTCAAGAGATAACTGGGAGTATCTTATATGACAAACAAAAAGAAAACCAAGTGTGACTTATCATAGAGCTTGGAAAAGAGGAGTTACTTCCCTCCCTTCTAAACTACACTGTACTCTCTACTTCTATTTTATTGACTACATATTTATGCTGAATATGTTTTTATATACTTGCTCCCCTATTAGAATTTAAGTTCAATGAGAGTAGGAACTGTTTCAAATCATATGAAAAATGCTCTAAATCACTAACAATTAGAGAAATTCAAACAACTCTGGTATTTTACTTCATACCTATCATATTGGCAAGGATAACAAAAATAAAAACGATTAAAAAATGGGGGAGAGAATAGGGTCAACAAAGGACTTTTGCTTTGCTTCATTACATGTCTGCAATGGATTTTGTTTTTACTGCTTTCTCAATGGTGGAGAAGAAGTGAAGAGAGAAAGCAAATCTTCATGAAAATAAAAAGAAATTTTTAAAAATTACTGATTATACTTAATGGTAAGGTGAAAAATATAATCAACCATATTGTAATTGAGGTGAAGTAAAGGTAAAGATAATGGAAATTTAGGAAGTTGATGAACTAGAAGACTGAAGAAGTCAGGGTATTTGAGGGGACCTCAACATGCACAGTGAAAGTTCCAAGCATGAGGGAAAGATTCAGGTAGAAATGATACTGTGAACCAGGTGTTGACCTTGAAAAAAAAGGAAAATAACTTGAGATCCATGGGATTAAAACAACCAGAATATGAACAAGATGATATAAATGTTGAAAGTGAGTTTCTAAAGAAGAAAGGTTACTTAGTGAGGGCAGAAGAGAAAGCAAGCAGTATATCTAGTACTAGAGATTACTGCCAATTATATACACTGATATTGACAATACTGATTTTCACGTGCAAGATGAAGACAAGAGTGTGAGACCAAGGACAGGGGAGAGATAGAAAGGGGGGCAGGGGAGAGAGGGGGAGGGAGAGGGAGAGAGGGAAAGAGAGACAGAAAGAGAGAGAGAGGGAGAGAGAGAGAGAGAGAGTGTGTACATATATTTAAAAATTTTAAAGTTACATAGCTATAACTATTAGGAAGTTTGTCTTTGTATCAAATTGAACATTTGTCTCTTTCCAAGTTCTACCCAGTGCTCATAGTTCTGACTTCTGGGGCTAAGAAGAATAAATGTAATCCTTGCCTTTCTGATAGCTCCATCTACCACATACTCCATCTCAAATTTTGTCATCTCTAGGCTAAATAATTCCAATTTCTTCATTCAATCAATTCAAAGCTTTTCACCATGCTGGTTGCCCTTCTGTTACCCAAATCACTGATAAAAACATCTCAAACACAATAGGAGCAAGGAGAAAACTCTGGAATATTCTACTACAGACCTCATATCAGGGTGACAATAATCCATTTACCACTGTTCTTTAACATCTGGTCAATCAACCAATTCCAAATTCATCTAACTCATCACTTAAGTATATGTCCATTATTAAGAGTTTCTGTCAAATGCCAGGTATTCTATAACAATGCCCTAATCACACCATCTTAAAATCCTGTTATTAAAGTACACTAAGTTAGTCTGCCATTATATATTCTTGATGACTTAATACTGACTACTAATGATCACTGCTTCCCTTCTTAAAGATTCACAAACCATTGTTTTAACATTACATTCTAGAATTTTGTCAGGAATTGAATTCTACTTTATCAGTCAATAATGTGGGGGGAAAATATTTATCTTCTGCCTATCTTAGAGGGAAATCTGGTTGCACCGTCACTGGTCCATATTCTACAGGACTCCCTAATACACACATACCAGGCTCAACCATTTGAGGCTTCCTCTGAAAAAGTCGTATATTCCTAACCATCAATCCTACATTCTTTGTTCTCATGTTCTCTAAACTCTGAATGCCCTCCACCAATCTCAGGCCACTGAAAAGAAACATGTCCTTCAAAGCTTTGTTCAAATGCCACTTCCTCTCTTACACCACCCTTATTTCCATGAGGAAAGGGACTATTTCTTAGTATCTGTCTTTTCTGTTGCATTACCAGAACTTAATAAATGTTTGTTGAACTAATTAAATAGTATGCAATATAAATTCATGGAGGACAGAGGTCAAATAGTCCTGTGCTTAATTATGTTGACTATATAACACAGTAGCTTTGTCTGCTGGAATCACCTCAAACAAACACTGATACACCTATATACACTATATTAACTAGCAAGGAACTATTTTAACTTGTTTCAAAATGTGAAAACTAAGAGACAAATTCTCATTTAAACTCCACAAATCCAGTTACTAAGATTTCAATTGAAGAGCAAAATAGAAACTTACCAAGTAACTATGGAACCAGGTTCCTCTCAATACAATTGAACTCTGTGAATAAATCCTAAAAAGAGTCAGAGTACTTAATGGTTTGCCTGAACACATACAAACCAAAAACTGCAGGATGCAACTCACTCTGAAGCTTACTCACAAGATCCTGTTAAGTAGTAAACTTAAATATTAATCAACAATTAAATGCTTACCTAGAGAATTAGTGTGCTAGATTAAAAATCCAGGTTCTAGTATAAATTTCCACATTAAAAAAAAGATGGAAAGAACTTGAAAATGTTTTTAAGTTCACAAATGTCTCCTGCTCAAAAAGTATTTGAATATAATTTTTAGTCTACCAGAATACATATATGTATAGTTAAGGAGGGGGCGCATTCTTTACTTTTTGAAAATCTAGTTATATTTCTGTCTGACCTCAAACATTCAAAAATTTCCTGATAATGAAATTAAACATCACGAGACTGAACAGTCTAAGGTTAAATCAATTAAACTCCTTAACATGAAAAGGAGAGGAAAAAACTCCCAAAGAAAGATAATACAGCGTGGTATTCAATTTACTATCTATATTATAAATAAAATGGTCAATCTAATCAACATGTAAAAATCGTACAAAAAACCACCATGAGAATAACACAGATACAAAATGATCAAAAGCAAACATTTCTCACCACCTCTAAAACACATCTTGTATTTATGTATTAATTAATTTCAAGTCTTTTCAACATTTGCTATTATTATATTTTCTCAACAATCCAATAAGATATATAGTGTGTTATCATCCCCATATTATAGATGAGGAAAATATGGTATAAAGAAATTCCAAGAGATCAAACTGTAGTCTTCCTACACCAGCACAACACTGCAAAATGTTTCCCATTGTTAAGCTAACCACTTAAGATTACAAAGAAAATGTAAAATACTATCTAAATAGTGGAGTGGTTATCCCAAGTTTTAAAGCAGTTTTTATCACTAGCATCCAAACTTCACTATTTAATGGAGAAAATCATAACCTGATGGGTTACACATTTTCATATGTGCAAGTTCAAAACTCCTTTATCATTGTTAGAGAGTCAGTGTAAACGAGACCTAACAAGATAAAGATTATACTGATATAAGAGGTGCTTTTACTTTATAAAGTTTAAAGACATAATTGGCAGGAACCAGAAGAATAATTTCACCATTTTTCCTCACTATTCCATAACAGTTGTTCAGGATACAAAAGTTTAAATTTTCAGTTTATCCTAGAATATTTTGTCTTAATCTGTGTCTTTTGATCCTGTTACATTTTACCTTGTATAATATTTCTGATTGTAAATATCTTATTTCCCTTACTGGAATGGTAAAAATTCCCTGAAGGCAAGAATTATTTTGTTTCTCCCCCTCAGTATTCCTAATGCCTAACAATGTCCTGGTACACGGTTTGTAATTTATAAAGATTTGATGACATTTGTTATAGAAACAATATTATCACTTTAAGAGGTTTTTATTAATGTAATTAGACTTCCGAAGAAGTGTTTCAAAGTTCTCGGATTCAAGTAGTTACTTTCTGTCTTTTCTTTGTCAAAAAAGGAACAATTAACATAGCTTCTTACCTGAGAGCTCCCACTGAAACCTGGAGGCTGACTGTATTCGGTGGAATCAATAATACTACTGCAAAATAAAGAGAAAGAAATCTGATTTCATCAATGGTGCT
This sequence comes from Pseudocheirus occidentalis, assembly GCA_028646575.1. Classification (NCBI taxonomy): domain Eukaryota; kingdom Metazoa; phylum Chordata; class Mammalia; order Diprotodontia; family Pseudocheiridae; genus Pseudocheirus; species Pseudocheirus occidentalis. The sequence continues at coordinate 5,629 of JAQQSW010022654.1, forward strand.
AATATTATTTTCTTGTTACTATTAACAGAAAATGCCAATAGCAAACAAATTCCCTAACAACTTGAATTTTACATTACAGGAAAAATTCACTACCCAAAACACAGTACCTCTTACCGCCTCTTTTTTCCACCACCCCAGACATAATGAACACTGTCCTGAAATAATCCATAACAAATATCAACAATTAAAAAGTATCAAATTGATTTCACTAATTTATAAAACAAACCAGGGAATCCACTCCTGACCATCCTCCAAGAGAACTAACTAGGAAACACAGTAGACAAGATTTTGTCCTGTCATATGATTCTAGAAATCTTTCATAAGAAGCAGGGCTATTATTCTCACAAAGAGCCCCCTCTCAAGGCAATTTACTGAGACAAGAGTTTATTTCTTCTCCCTTAGACTTTCAGGTAATGGTAACTGGTCTTCTGGACTCCAGTCTGTCCTCTCTCCATCCACTCTCTACACTTCTACCCAATACTCCCTTAATGTACCACTATCTCATCACTCCTATACTCAAAAACTTTCTATAGTCTACAGATGCATAATCTGTCTCCAACCCACCTGTCCTGTCTTCTCTCAAACCTTCTTCACATACCACTACACTTCATCTACTTTCATTCTACTTTTTCCCATCTTTGTGCCTTTGCAATCAGTTTTATTCCTTCGAGGGCTATGCTCCATCGCATGTCAGAAATACGGCACCTTTTTTTTAAGGCCCAGTTCAGGAGCAGCCTCCTCCACGAAGCTGTCCTTGACCTCTCCCTGCATTCTAGATAGAAGTACAAATCTTTCTAAATTATCATTGCATTTTTTTGCCTAGCTTTTAACTCCTGTAACATTATGCTTTGTATAATACTTGTTGACAAAAGCTGAAGCTCTAAGTTTCTCTATGTCAGTATTATATTTGAAAATTGATGTAAACTGAAAGACAATGGATCTAAGCATAATGAATTTATTAGGCTTGCAGTAACCAATAAATTGGGTTAATGGCCTTTCTCAATTACCAAAAACCTTGAGGTAGGGTTCACTAGCCTTAATATAGCTTTGGAAAGTATAAAAGAACAAGAGAAATTAAACAATATGATTGGCTGCAAAGCCTGAAGTATTACAGATGATGAAAAACAATATGGAAATTTGGGATCTAGGTCTAGCAATAACACCTCGCCTCATTTTGTTGCTAGGGAAAGCAGGTGGTATCCACCTGTATGGATAACAGTCCAGACTTTCTTTTTTTTTGCTTTTTGGAGGGCAACTGGGATTGAGTGATTTACCCAAAGTCACACAGCTAGTAAGTGTTTAAGGGTCTGAGGCCACATTTGAACTCAGGTCCTCCTGACTCCAGGGTCGCTGCTCTATTCACTGTGCCACCTAGCGACCCACAGTCTAGACTTTCTTGAAGGACAGACAGCATTGCAAAGATAAAAGACTTCCTGGCATCCATCTTTCAAGGCTAACTGATAGGTAGGTAGCAAGTCTTTCTTAATTGTACATGGGTAGGGGTGGCTAGGTGGCGCAGTGAATAGAGCACCGGCCCTGGAGTCAGGAGGACCTGAGTTCAAATCCGGCCTCAGACACTTAACACAAAAACTAGCTGTGTGACCTTGGGCAAGTCACTTAACCCCAACTGCCCTCCAAAAAGCAAAAAAAAAAAAAAATTGTACATGGGTAGTAAGATGTGTAGAGACAATATATTTCTTTCAATTAAGGTGATTTATGGAACAACTAGGAAAGTTGAACTGCTGAATTTAATTCAGAAACAAAGATACATGGCTTAAAAATTTTATAGTATATTAAGGGTGATACAAATAGAATTAATTACAAAATGGAATCAAAATCAATTTGGTTTTGTCAGCAAGAACAGTCATCTTATCAACTTTAAAGACAGGAATCACTATGTCAAGGTAGAGGCCTGCACATGGTTACAAATTAATATTTACTGACCTAAATCTAAAAATCACCCTACACCAGCCCCTTATGCTCTTCTCCCTGGAACCATCAAAATAAGCCTCTAGTAAATCTTCCAACATCTCGTCTCTCTCCTCTCAAACCATTCTCTTTTTCTACAGTTACAAAAATGACATGACTAAAACACAGATGTGACTGTATTCCTCCCCTAAGTAAGAAATTTTACTACCCCTCACTGTCTGGAAGATTGAAGACAGAATACAAACTCCTCTGTCCAGCATTTAAATTTCCTTCACCATCTAGTACCACATTATCTTTCCAGACTGGTTACATATTATTTCTCCTCAACTAATCTGGATTTCAGCCATGGGTCTCTCAGCTGTTCCACATACACAGCATTATCCCCCATCTGCATTTGCCCAGTTCTGTCCATACCTGAAATTTTCCTACGCTTTCCCTCTTTCTTTAGGAGCCATTAGTTCCCTTCAAGATATAATTTACATACTACCTCCTTAATTCAAGAGGCTTTTTCTGATACCCCAGAGTGGTTAGTGATACCATCACTGCGTATTTTACTTTGTATACATCCTACATTTATGTGTCAGCATATTATAAACTTCCAGTAAGCTCCTGTGGGCACTGTCTCATTTTGGAATTCATACACCCAAGACCTAGCACAGTGTCTAGAACATAATAACCACTGAATACTTGCTTACTGATTCACTTAAACTTTGTATTCCTAAAATCAGATTTTTTATTCCATATGTTTGGAGTAACTTGAATAATCTCCTTCCTTTGTAATTTGCGGTACCATAATCCAATTGTCTTCCTTCAGCCTTTCAAAGCAATGTCTCACCTACCTTATATTCAATTCAATTTTGTAACAAAATTGTTTCTGTTGAAGAGGGAGTGTAGGATAGTAGAAAGGGAGCTGGCCTTGAAACTAGGAAAATGCCAGGACCAGTCCTGTCTCTGCTACATGAAGGCTATGTGACCCTGGACAGGTTCACTTAATCTCTCAGTATTTTAGAGAACTCTCAAAGACTATAATTTGCTGAAAAAGTGCTGACCTAACTGGCAAAGGAAGTGCCTCACTCAGGAGATCCCAAAGTCTTTGAAATCATAGTCTAGCTTCTATTCCTATGTTTTTGTTGTTTACAATTTTGTCTCTCTTCACACACATATCAGAAAGTTCTTTGAGGGAAGCAAGCATGTCTGTTCACTTAAGTGTTTCAAATGCCAAATAAATCATACAATTATATGGTCTCTGGATACTAAAATATTATCAATGGTAACAACAAAATAGAAACATAACCAACAGGACACATGATATCTTTCATATTTTCAAAATGCAACCTTCAAACTTGATGAGCTGTCTCAGTAATTTTTAAAATGAAATACAGCACTGGTGATTTTCTGAATTAATGATGGGCCCATTTTCATTCTCATTCATAAAATAAAAATGTAGCAACATATATTCCTACTCTAAGAGTCAATTGCAGAGGAAATTACCAAATATGTGTTCAAAGACTGATGAATGAAAGTGATCATCTCAATGATGGCATTGAGTAATTTTATGGATGTGAACTAGGAAAATCTATATAAAAATTATTTTAGAGTAGCTGAGGCTAATAAAAAAAAGCTGCCTTCTACACACCTACAGATTCCCTAATTCATTAACCCAACTCAGGCATATTAGCAGTGTGGCTTGGTAGACACAGAAACAGACTTGGAGAACTGAGGATAGCAGTTTAATCCCTGACTGGTCAATCAATTAATATCTATCATGGACCTATTACATGCCAGGCAGTAGTCTAAGTACGAGGCATACCAAAAACAAAAAACAAACCCAAGAGTCCCTACCCTCAGAGAACTCAAAAGTTAATAGTCAATGACTATAGTAACATACTATTTGATAAGCCCAAAGACCCCAGTTTCTGGGTTAAGAATTCACTATTTGACAAAAAATGCTGGGAAAACTGGAATACAGTATGGAAGAAGCTGGGCATGGATCATCACCTAACACCATACACCAGAGTCAAGTCTAAATGGGTGCACGATCTAGGTATAAAGGCTGATACTATAAATAATCTGGAGAAACAAGGAATAGTTTACCTGTCAGATTCATGGAGTAGGGAAAACTTTATGACCAAAGAAGAGTTGGAGAGCATTATAAAATGAAAAATGGATAATCTTGATTACATTAAATTGAAAAGTTTCTGTAGAAACAAAGCCAATGTAACCAAGATTAAGAGGGAAGTCGAAGATTGGGAAAGAATATTTATAACCAGTGTCTCTGATAAAGGCCTCATATATAGGGAATTAAAATATACAGGGAATTAAGTAAAATTTATAAGAATACAAGTGATTCCCAATTGATAAATGGGCAAAAGATATGAAGAGGAAATTTTCAGAGGTAGAAATTAGAGATGTCTTTAAGCATATGGAAAAATGCTCTAAATCAAAATCATGAAATGCAAATCAAAACAACTTTGAGGTACCACATCTCAACAGTCAGATTGGCTAAGATGACAAAACAGGAAAATGACAAGTGCTGGAGAGGATGTGAAAAAATTGGAAATCTAATGCATTGTTGGTGGAGCTATGAACTGATACAACCATTCTGGATGGCAATCTGGAACTATGCCCAAAGAGTTATAAATAATTGCATACTCTTTGACCCAGTAATACCACTTTTGGGATTGTATCCCATAGAGATCATAGAAATGGGAAAGGGACCCATATGTACAAAAATATTTATTGCAGCTCTCTTTGTGGTGGCAAAAAACTGGAAACTTAGGGGTTGCCCATCAATTGGAGAATGGTTGAACAAGTTATGGTATATGAATGTAATGGAATACTATTGTGCTATAAAAAATGGG
>JAQQSW010022655.1:0-10418 GCA_028646575.1 Pseudocheirus occidentalis
GCTCTTTTTTTCTCTTCTTTGATCTCTTTGGGATATAGGCCTAGTAGTAGTATTGCTGAATCAAAGGGTATGCACAGTTTATTAACTTTTTGAATATAGTTCTAAATTGTTTTCCAGAATGGCTATACTAATTCTCAGCTCCACCAACAATGCAAGTGGGCCAGTTTTCACACAGTCCCACCAACATTTGTCATTTTCCTCTTTTATCTTCTTTACCAATTTGATTGTACCCATCCCTTTTTAAACTGACACAATTATTCCAGTTTCTGTACAAATCTGAGGGAGGCAGATTGAAAAGGAACATTTTGATCTGGTGAATTTGACCACCACTGGACCTCCCCCCATTGACTTAAATTTCCCAGCAGTTAAAGGCACTCTATTCCCTTTATTGTGAAAAAGAAAGCATTTTGTAAGATGGTATTACTGTAATAGGGGGCTTCCTGGTGTGGTGGAAAGTACTGAATGATTGGAAACATTGGTCCTAATCTTAGCTCTGTGACTAAATATTAGTGTGATGGAGAATGAATACAAAATCATGGCAGAGTCCTATAAAAATACTATCAGGAATACTAAAGTTCAGAATGAACTGAAGCTGACCAAAAAGCTCAAAGTAACAGAAACATTTGTTTTTTTTTTTAAAGTTACATTGGAGGGGAAAAGGATAAAAAAGGTGATTATAGTCTCAAGCTGTATGAAAAAATTATCTTAGAAGATGGAGAGAAGGTAAAACTACTCAATACTTCTTTTGACTTTTTTCTTCCTCTGTCAGGAATGATTTTAAGTTGGAAAGCATGGAACAGAAATGTCAAATTGGGAGTTAAAACATAAGATAAATAGGGAGATGGTAAGAGGATACCTGGATGTTTTTGAAGAGTTTAAATCACCTTGATGAAATGTGCATTGAAATGATTGGAGAATATGATGATTAAGCCATTGTCATTGACTTTTTTTTTGCTTTTTTTTGCTTTTTTTTTTTTGGAGGGCAATTGGGGTTAAGTGACTTGCTCAAAGTCACACGGCTAATTTTTGTGTCAAGTGTCTGAGGCTGGATTTGAACTCACATCCTCCTGACTCCAGGGTTGGTGTTTTTAAATTTTTTAAAAAAATTTTTTGGAGGGCAATTGAGGTTAAGTGACTTGCCCAAGGTCACATGGCTAGTTTTTGGATAGAATGTCTGACGCTGGATTTGAACTCAGGTCCTTCTGACTCCAAGGCCGGTGCTCTATTGACTGTGCCACCTAGTGGCCCCTGTCATTGACTTTTGAAAGATCTTGGAGAGCTCTTCAAAAGGCAAGTGCCACAGGACTAGAGAAAACCAAATGTTCAATTTTTTTTTCAAATGGAAGAAAATGGAATATTCAGGTTTTAAGACAGTGAGCTTGACTTTAATTCTTGGAAAAACTCTAGAAAGTAATTAAGAGTATGGTAAGTGAACATCTAAAAAAAGAAATAGTGGTTATAAAGAGCCAGCATGGATTTTTCACAAATGGATCATGCCAATTCCTGTTTAAAGGAACTACTAGACTAGCATATTAGGGAAATATACTGAACTTATTTTGCCTCAATTTTTAGCAGAGCACTACTTAAAGTATCTCATTCTATTTTTATGGAAAAGATAGAGAGAAGTAGAGTATGGAAAAGCACTATGAAGGGAGATTCAGAATGGGTTGAATGGATAGATGTAAAGAGTAGTCATTAATGGTTTAATGTCACCATGGAAGAATGTCTTTAATCAGTGGCTAAGGTTGTCAGGGAACATAGAATATGGAAATTGTAATGCCATGCACGAGTAGCTTCCCAAAAGAATGCTACTGTGAACAACTTTTAAGGTTCTGATTACACAGTATAGTGAACACTCCATTTATTGAAGAACAAATCAAGGGAAACATTCACAACAAATCACAATATAATATTCACAACATTACATCTTATCACAGAAAATCACAATATAGTGTTCACAACAGCTTATCATTACTATGGCCACATAGTTTTCACCAAAGTGGTCACAGTATTTAGAACAAAGAACAAAAGAACAATCATCTAGTATCCCTAAGAAGGTTTGCCTCCTTACTCAGTCATTCAATCATCTCACAATACAAGTCAGTCTTCTATTCATGGGGCAATTAGATTAACTTAATCAGTCACTTATTTAGCAATTGGTTACTAAGTATTACTAATCACTAAATATAAATCATTAGAAAATACACAAACCCCCCATCCCTTAGGTCTCTAGTAAACTTCAGTTTCATCACAGCATTCAATAGCCAAAGAAGGGCCTTTTCTTCATCTTGACTCAGGGTGGTTTCTCAGATTCCCTGGATCCCCTTCCATGGTCCCAGCTCCTACCTGAATCAGTTACTTGGATTCAGAGGCAGACAGCTCCCAGGTCCTTGTCCCGTCCTCTGGGTAGTTGCTGCTGCACACTGAAGTTCACAGGGTCCAGCACATCTCAAAATTTTCACAACTTGATTTGGGAACTCAAGGATCAACCAAGCCACAAACAAAGAAAGTGTTAGCATCCTGGTCATGCCTGTAATTAATTTAAATTTGAAGACCCCTTTTTTGTTATGTCAAGTAAGCAAGTACTTAGCCCATAGTCAAGCCTCTGTGAAAAAGGCAGAGGTTATGAACTCTGTCTCCTGTTGCTGACAATAACAGGAATGGTTTGGTTGAAATAGGAAGCCAATTCTGGGTGTGTGTATATAAGAAAAGCCCCAGAGAGGCAGAATCAGAATTTTTCTCCTGGCAGGTTCCTGGTGGAGGAATCATGGAGACAGAAGCTGGAGGGGAGAGAGAGAGAGAGAGAGAGAGACAGAGACAGAGACAGAGAGACAGAGACAGACAGACAGAGACATAGAGAGACACACAGAGAGACAGAGACAAAGACAGAGAAAGAGACAGAGACAGAGAGTTCCCCTCGGCAGCATCTGGAAGCTGGGCTGCTACGGGACTGAGAACTGAGTTGGAGTTTTCTTGAGACCAGAATCTAGTGAAGGCTGAAGTGGCTGCTGCAAGAATTCTTCTGGGTCCTAGGGACAGCCAAACTGTTGGAGGACTGAAGAAGCATGACCAGGATACTAATACTTTGTTTGTGACTTGGTTGATCCTTGAGTTCCCAGGAACAGAAATTGTGAAGTTTTTGAGATGTACTGGACCCTGTGAACTTCAGTGTGTAGCAGGAACTGCTCAGAGGACTGGACAAGGACCTGGGAGCTGTCTGCTTCTGAATCCAGGTGACTGTTTGGTGGATTCAGGTAGGAGCTGGGATCATGGAAGGGGATCCAGGGAATCTGAGAGACCATCCTGAGTCAAGATGAAGAAAAGACCCCTCCTTGGCTATTGAATACTGTGATGAAATTGAAGTTTATTAAAGACCTAAGGGGTGGGGGAGGTTGTGTAAATTTCTAATGATTATATTTAGTGATTAACAATACTTAGTGACTGATTGCTAGATAAGTGAGTGATTAAGTTAACCTGTGATTGCCCCATGAGTGGAAGATTGACTATTGTATTTTGAGATAACTGAATGATGGAGCAAGGAGGCAAACCTTCTTAGGGATACTAGATGATTGTTCTTTTGTTCTTTGTTTTAAATACTGTGACCACTTTGGTGAAAACTATGTGGCCATCGGAATGATAAGCTGTTGTGAACACTATATTGTGATTTTCTGTGATAAGATGTAATGTTGTGAATATTATATTGTGATTTGTTGTGAATGTTTGCCTTGATTTGTTCTTGAATATTGGAGTATTCACTATACTGTGTAATCAGAACCTTAAAAGCTGTTCACAGTAGCATTCTTTTGGGAATGTGCTCGTGCTTGGCATTACAGAATTAGAAGGGACCTTCGAGGTCATCTAATCTAGTGCCCTCTTTTTCCAAGGGAGAAAGGTGAGGCCCAGGAAGGTTAAGTGACTTGTACAGTGAGCATCTGAGGTAGCGTTGGGGCACAGGTCATCTGATTCCAAATCTAGCACTTAACGACCTTTAAGGTTCCATTCCCCTCTAAATCTGTGACCTTAGGATCCTATGTAAATATGAACTGTTATCATTCTGATTTAGATTCCCACATGATAGCACAATATAAGTTAATGATAAATGTCACAGAGTGGAGTCTATGTGTCATATAAATTAGGAAGTAGGTGAGCACCATACTCCAATGATATGGAATGTATTAGGGCCATTACCAAGGATAATTTTTAAAAATAATTTTAAACGTCAGAGAGCAGGGTGCAGATCAGTTAGTATATAAAATGATTCACACTGGAAATAATTCAGTAAAGAGTTGCAAAACCTATTGGTATACCACAGTCTAGGGTTAAGTAGATGGTTATCATCCCCTTGCTTTCTAAAAGTGCATCATTCTTGAGAAACACAGGTTACAGAATGTTGGAGGTGCAATGAATGTCAGGAGTTATCCAGCTCAATCCTCTCATTATATAATTGGGGAAATTTAGATGTGTTGGCCATGCTTATAGAATTTCAGTCCAACATAAGCAAGGGGCAACATGATTACAATGGGAAATGCTAGATTTAGAGACAGAGAACATGTGTTTGGATCTCTGCTCTCCTTTCTTCATCCATTCATTCACAAAACATTTATTAAACATATACTATGTCATAGGAATTATCTTAGATATTGGGTATTCAAAAAATGAAACAGTCCTATGGCACAGTGGATAGAGTGCCAGGCCTGGACTCAGGAAGATTCATCTTGCTGGATTCAAATCTGGTCTCAGATACTTAGTGACTGGGTGACCCTGGGCAAGTCACTTAACTTGTCTGCTTCAGTTTCATCTATAAAATGAACTGGAGAGAGTAATGAAAAAACTGCTCCAGTATCTTGGCCAAGAAAACCATTAAATGGGATCACAAAGAATCAGACATGGCTGAAAATGACTGCCTAAGAATGAATGTGGGAGGCAAAGTCAAAAGAACATTGGCATTGGAATCAGAGGACCCTGATTTGAATCTCACTTTTGATGCTTATTGCCTATATGACAGGTCACTTCATTGGGTCTAGGTTTTCTGATTCTGGCACTATCTCTACAACTGGATTGACTGTCATTGTTGATTGACTCTTGGCTAACAGCTTAGTCCCAAATGCTAAAGGTTTCTGTTCACAGTGAAATTCATTTCAATATGTAGAATCAAAATTTGTTTCAATTCTTGTTCTTTTTTTAAACCATTCCAATACAGCCTGAGGTTCCCTTGGAAAAAAGCTTCTATTTAGGCTAATGACATATGTGCTGTTTTTGGCTTGATGGTAATAGATGCTGGCATTTATAAGGAGCTCTTCTCGTTCAGACAGATTCTTAGCTTGTTTTTAAGTTTATCAGACAAAACTGGAATAGTCTCCAAAGCAGCTGCTTTGGGTGGAAAAGGGAGGGTGGGGTCAAGTAAAAGCCAGTGAATCCTGGTGTATGGAGTACAGAATAGGGGAAAAAGTCTTCAATTTCATCTGGAAATTTTGGACAGAACTTGAATAAGGAATGAGTAAACACACCCAAAGAGAACTTTAGCATCAGCTTCCCATGTCTTTAGGTCTTCATTCTATAACATTTTTCTGGGAAAATTTTTCCCCATATAATTGCTTAGCCTATGAACATTCAGGCTTTTTATTGCATTAGAAGCTGAGGGTCAGGGACATTATAATACACCTTTATGACATCACTTTGTTGGAGCCTCAGATTCCTCATCTATAAAAGGAGGCAAAGAGCTTTTATTTGGGGGCTATAGCTCAGTGTGGTATTTTAGGAATTATGTGATACAATTTGCTAATGAACTAAAAGAAAACAAGAACACGAAAGAGATATAGTTCTATTTTTTTTTCTGGTACAATAATAATCACGGTAATGGTTATGGCACTAGAGAAGAAACATGGTATAGTAGAGGGTTTGTTTTGTAGCTAGGAGTGTTTGAATTAAAGTGCTATCTCTGACTCATATTGGCTAAATGAGCCTATTCAAGTCAGTGTAAGGTTACAAACTCTTATACACTATAAGTTTACTACACTATAGTTTAGGGTTAAGTAGATTGTTAGCATCACAGGTCACTGGTCCTCCATGTAGCAGGCAGCTCTGCAAAGTTACACAACAGTGGCAGATCTACCTTAGTGAAGGGAGCTTCCACACTGATAATTCCCCACACTAATGAAATCATAGGTTTAGCCTAAGGAAAAAAAAACAGCATAAAAAAATTTTACATTTAGGTTGCATTTCAAAGTCTGAAAAGTATTTCATATAGATTATCTTATTTAAGCCTTACAATAACTGTATAAGATAGATATAACAGAGATGAATGCTCCCATTTCACATATGATGAAACTGAGGCTCAGGGTGGTTAACTCACTTGCCAGAGTCACACAACTAGCAAGTATCAGATATGAGATATGAACCAAATTATCCAAGTTCCAAGTCCAACACTCAAGTTTACCAAGTTCAGTCCACTCATGCTATGGGACATTGAATGATGAATTTTCCAGATGACCACTGCAACATGGGAGCATTGGATATGGAGTCAGAGGATCTGGATTTAAACCCTTTCCCTCTTACTTTCCATGTGACCTTAAATAAATTATCTTGCCTCTCTGGGACTCAGTTTAAAATACAGGATTTCAAGTTAGCTAAGATTTTGAAGTGATCTAATGCTATCATCTTGTGGACCAGAGATAGGATGTGATTTTTCCCAAGGTCACTTTATTATTAAGTAGCAGAGCCAGGATTTGAACCTAGGTCATTTGACTCTAAAGCCAATATTCTTTCCTTTATGCCATACTTTTCTCATTTGTAAAATGTATTGGCTCATCCCTAAGAACCCTTAAAGGAGCTAGATGGTGCAGTGTATAGAGTACTGAGCCTAGAGTTAGGAAGACTCATCTCCTAGTTCAAATCTGCTCTCAGACACTTCCTACCTCTGTGACCATGGGTAAGACACTTAACCGTGCTTGCCTTAGTTTTCTCATTTGTAAAATTCATTTCAAAATTTATGAAATTATCTGTTGAACTATCTCCTCTTCCCACTCTCATTTTGAGGCTCGCAAAAGTGTTAAGGACAAAAGTCCTGGGTACATCTTGTTCTGCCCTATTTTGAACGGAAAGTTGTTTTCCCCATATAATTGCTTAGCCTATGAACATTCAGGCTTTTTATTGCATTAGAAGCTGAGGGTCAGGGACATTATAATACACCTTTATGACATCACTTTGTTGGAGCCTCAGATTCCTCATCTATAAAAGGAGGCAAAGAGCTTTTATTTGGGGGCTATAGCTCAGTGTGGTATTTTAGGAATTAAAACTGACACATTTTAACAATATTAATTTTAAAACAATGTTAAGTATGTTAACAATATTAAACATGTTAAAAAATAAAATGTGTATGAAAAATAGCATTTTCCCAAATAAAAAAATTAGTGGGAAGAGAAGTGTTGTTTTACATAGTTTTTTTTCAAATCTCTTTGGTGTTTGGCTTAATAGAAGACAGCTAGATTTTCATATCTGCTTCTGTATTTAATCTATTGTGATATGTTACTTTGGTTGAGTTATAAGAAGAAAATGTGGCCTCACATAGGTTTTATAGTTGGAAAAGGAGAGAGTATTTTATAGGCAAATAATGTCTTAGTATTATTACGAAAATAGTTTTGACCTCACAGACCTTTTGAAAGATCTCAGAGATCCTTGAGGGTCCAAGGACCATACTTTGAGAACTGTTGCATTAGCTGACCTTCATGGTTCCATGAAGCTCCAAATTTCTATGACCCTAAGAGCTAGAATGTATTGAGGTTACATAATACTGACATATTTAATCTCCAGACAGGCCTTGAATAATAAGCAGAATTCCTCCGATTGGATTTTAGGAACTCAACTGCACAATAGCCACTTTATCCTAAAGGTTCTGTCATTTACTTCCAGTTCACCAACCACGTCTTTTTATTGGACAATATACAAACTAAATATGAGAGAATTGTGATACAGCTGGCAAAACCCTCCAACTCATGCAGTCTGAGACTACAGTAAGAGACATATAAGGTTCAGAACTAGCTATGTGGATACTCCCACTATCCTTTGCTCTGGTTACCCCATGTTTGGAGTATTGTTTTCATTTTTGGGTACTATGTTTTAGGAAGGCAACCAGTATAGTGAAGGTCCTTAAACTTATTACTAGAATCCCAGCAGAACATTTCTCTTCATTGCATCCTCAGTGAGATGAAATTGTCAGCAAGTCAGGTCAAGAACAGATGAGATATTGGGGTGGCTAGGTGGTGCCTTGAATAGAGCACTGGCCTCTGAGTCAGGAGGACCTGAGTTCAAATCTGGCTTTAGATACTTGACACACTTACTAGCTGTGTGACCTTGGGCAAATCACTTAACCCCAATTGCCCTGCTTTCCCTCCTCAAAAAATGACTCAAAGAATAGATGAGATGGTGTTATAAGATGTGGGAAGGGAATCCTATGTATTATCCTTGCAGTTGTGGTAGAATCATCCATTATGCCAAGTTTTACAGCTCCTGCCTATTCATTTACCTCCCACACTTCACATTGCCCAGACCCCCTACAAACCCTAGACAGACACCCCATGGGATACCATACCACAAAACCCATCGAGAAATCACACATAGTCTTTATATAAACCCTAGCACCACACACAGCTTGGGGCCCATGCCTGGTTCTACACATGCAAGGCACACGTCCCAGTCAGTGCATTCATATTGGCACATATGCTACTCTCTGACCTGACTCTCTCCCCAGTGTTTCTGCACTACTTGGTCATTGGTATCAGTATGAGGGTGGGAGGCAAGGGTTACAATTCAGATGGTTAGTCCTCCCCCCAGACAATGTCTTTTTATAGAAGGAATAGGAGAAAACAAGACAACTGTGAATGTTTATATTTTTATTCCTTTTCTCCTTTATTGTCTTCTACCTCTGTGACTGCCTTTAATAAATTCACATTTGTTTGCACTTTGTACTTAGGTTGGAATTTCACAAGCTCATTCTTTTCTTAGTAAACCACTTTCATTTGCTAAGGGAGGGAATTAATCATAATAAATCATATTGCCTTTACAAAAGTTTTATAGATGACTTTTGTTTTTACATCATTGCCCTTTCTCAATATACCACCCACCTTCCAGTAAGCATTCTCTTGTAATAAATAAAAAAACATTTAAATAGGGGCGGCTAGGTGGCTCAGTCAATAGAGCACTGGCCCTGGAGTCAGGAGGACCTGAGTTCAAATTTGGCCTCAGTCACTTAACACAAAAACTGGCCGTGTGACCTTGGGCGAGTCACTTAACCCCAACTGCCCTCCAAAAAGCAAAAAAAAAAAAAGAAAAAGAAAAAGAAAAAACATTTAAATAAATAAAAGCATTTAAATAAATCCCTTCTCCTCCAATGAAATAAATACATTTAAATTAAAATGGCCTCTTAAGGTATATGAAACATTTTGTACTCAGAGACCCTACCATTCCAAGGAGAGGAGAGAGGTAGATTTCCTCATCTCTTCTCTGAGGTCAAGATAGGACATTATAATCATACAGGTTAATTTTTCTTCAGTATCCTTTTTATTTACATTATTATTATTATTATTTTTTGGAGGGTAATTGGGGTTAAGCAACTTGCCCAAGGTCACACAGTTAGTTTGTGTTAAGTGTCTGAGGCTGGATTTGAACTCAGATCTTCCTGACTCCAGGACCAGTGCTCTGTTCACCATACCATCTAGCTGCCCCTTTATTTACATTATTTATGTTATTACTTATATTAATCTTCTGTTTCTGATTTCTTTGTTCTGCATTGGATTGTATAAAGTCTCTTATTTTTCTTTGTGTGCCTCATATTTATTACTTCTATTTAGTGCAAAAACATTCCATTGCGATATTTTTAAAAATGGTCCCCAATTCTCCTTGTAACAATAGTGACACAGTGGTGCAAAAGGGTGCCAAGAGTAACATAAATTACATGGTTTTTAGGTTATTAGTAAACTGTAATTTGACTCAATGCTCTAAATGCAAGATCTTTATCTAATAAGAATCATATAAACTGTGAAATTTTTGCTATTAAAAAAACAGAAGAAGGGCACTGTAGCTAAAAGGAATGATAGCTTACTAGGAGAGGTGAAGGAGAAGTGGATGGAGTGAATTTTATCCTATAAACATAGGCAACAAGAAACATTGTTTCATGGAATATTTTGTCATCACATCTTGCAGCATTCATAAGTATTTGCAAAAAGAACACCATGAAAACAAGTGTGCTTATGCATTACCATTGTTTGCTAGGGTGAAGAGGTAGAGAAATTCTATGAGAAACTTGATGAGACACTCTGAATATACTCTGATATCTGCTGACCTCAATGCAGGAGTGGGAAAAATGAAGATAGGATCTCTCTCTCTCTCTCTCTCTCTCTCTCTCTCTCTCTCTCTCTCTCTCT
>JAQQSW010022656.1:0-10417 GCA_028646575.1 Pseudocheirus occidentalis
AAACTTAGCCATTTATATTGATCCCTCTTTAAATCAGAACCAATGGGAGTAATGATCATATGATGCTCATCTCCTTCCATCACACCCCTCCATTGTAATATTGTTTTTATGCCTCTTCTTGTGGCATAATTTACCATTTTCTACCTCTACTTTTCATTTTCTCCCAATACAATCCCTCCCAATACAATACAATCCCAATACAGTCTTGGGCTTCGCACTTAATATGTTTTTTTTAATCTTCAGATTAGTTCGCTTCTACCCACACCCTCTTTCTGTATACATCCCTTTTAAGTGTCACAATATTTATACAAATTTCAGTACTCACAGGTATCTGCTTCTCATAAAGGAATGTAAACAGTTGGCTCTTATTGAGTCCCAAGTTATGTGCATGTGTGAGCATCTGTGTGTGTTTATGTGTGTGTGTGAGTGTATGTTTTCCTTGTTTACCTTTTTATGTCTTTCTTGTACCTTGTAAGTGGAGATTGAATTTTCCATTGAGCTCAGGCTTTTTCATAAGGAAAGTCTGAAAGTCCTTTATTTCATTAAATGACCATCTCTTTGCCTGAAAGAATATGGTCAGTCTTGCTGGGTAGTTGATCCTTGGTTGCAGTCCTTGCTCTTTTGCTCTACGAAATATGGCATTCCATTCCCTCCAGTCTTTTAATGTACCAACTGCCAAATCCTGTGTAATCCTGACTGTAGTTCCACAGTATCTGAAGTGCTCCTTTTGGCTACATTCAGTATTTTCTACTTGGTTTTGTAGCTCTGGAGTTTTGCTACAATATTTATTGGAATTTTTAATTTGTAATCTCTTTCAGGAGGATATTGGTGGATTCTTTCAATAACCATTTCTTCCTCTGATTCTAGGACCTCAAGACAATTCTATTTAACAATCTCTCGGAGGATGCTGTCCAGGCTGATTTTTTCATCATGGCTTTCTGGTAGGCCAATAATTCTTAGGTTATCTCTCCTGGATCAGTTTTCCAATTCAGTTGTTTTTGGAGTGAGATATTTTCCCCTTTCTTCTAATTTTTCAATCTTTATGTTTTGTTTGACTGGCTCTTGTTGCAACATAGCTTTAATTTATCTGATTCTAATTTTTAGTGAGTTATTTTCCTCAGCTAGTTTTTGGAGTTCCTTATCCATATGTTCATTGTTCACTTTTAGGTAGGTAGTTTCTTTGGTTAGATTTTGGACCTCCTGTCCTAGTTCTCCAATTTTGCTTTTCAAAGATTTGATTTCTTCAGTGAATTTTTTTCCAATTTGGTCACTACCTCTCTAATTTCATTTTAAAAACATCTTTTCAGATCCTCCAAGAAGGCTCTTTGGGCTTGAGACCAATTTGCATTTCCTTCTGTGGTCTCCAGTGTGAGTATAGGGTCCATGTTGCCTTCTGAATTTCTTTGTTCTTGCTCAGTATCAAAAGATTTGATGATCCTAGCCTTTACAATTTCTTTCTTCCCCATTGTGAGCACCTATGTCCTGGATTTTTGGAGTAGATATCTGCTTCTGGGGTTTCAGAGTCTTGGGCTTCTTAGGTTGGGAGGTAGGGGGTTGGTAGCTGTAAGCTCTGAGTGTGTAGCCTGAGGCCAATACCAAGACTCTCAAGGATTCCCATGAGTTACCCTGAGGCTTGCAGAGTAACTTGTGGGGGTACGGTGGTCTTGCTCCTTCAGGTTTCCGAGTCTGTGTCTCTGAGCTACAGCTCAGGCAAACTCAGAGCAGGTTACAGTTGAAGGCCTGAGGCAAAGCTGATGTTTGCTGATTGGGCTGGTGGTGCTAAATTGGCTTTTCTTGGTAGGGCTTGCTGGCTCCACCCTACTGGACTTAGACTCTGTATTGTCTTCTTTCCCCTTAGCAGTGCCCAAGCCTGAAGCAGTTTCCACTAATTCAAGATTTTACTCTGTTTAGGACACTGAATTCTGGACATTTCTGTGTCTGTGAGGGATTTATAGGAGCCACTAAACTTTATTCCTCCATCTTGGCTTCTGGAAGTATGGGTGTATATGTTTAAACATCCAGATTGCCCCCATGGAACTTGCTGACCCTGCTGTGGGCCCCGGGTTTTTTCCTTCCCAGTTCAATGATCCTCTGTCCTGTGGTGAGACAGCCAGGCTGGGTGAGTCTGCTAGCTGGGGCTTCTTCTTGGTCTGCTGTTCTCTGCTGTCCACTCCACGCTGGTGTGGCTTCCTTGTGCTCAGCATTCTCCTTACCTCAACCTGAGTGGGCACTTTCCTGGGCTGGGAACATGCCCAACTCAGTCTCACAATGGGTTCTGTCACTCTTGAATTTGTTCAGTTTCAGTTTTTAGCCTTTAGCGATAGAATGACTCTGGCTGTGGCTGCAGATTTTCCCGACTGCCCTCGTACCTGTCCCTTTGCAAAAGTGTGTTCATCTAACAATCCTCCCCCTCCAGTTGTCCTCCCTTCCATTATCACCCCTTCCTACTCTCCTGTAGGGTAAGATACATAATTTAGAGTGCCCTTCCTTCCCTAATCCAAATTCAATTTATTCCCTTTTGCCTTCCTGTTCTTCCCCTCCATTGTAACAATTGTCCCTTGCCTCTTCTGTATGAGATGATTAACCCAATTCTGTCTCTCCCTGTCTTCTCTCATTCTATTCCTCTCCCATCTCTCAATTTCTCCTTTTAAAATGTCATTCCTTTCTATTCAATTGATCCTGTGCCCTCTGACTATGTAGACATAAAAACACAAAATCACATATGTATTTATATGCATACATACCCTCCTATATAGACATATGTGCATGTATGCATATACATATATACATATATAGGTATGTATGTATATATGTGTGCATATATATATATACACACATTTATTTGTTTATTTATTCATATTCCCTTCACCTATCCTCATACCGAGTAAAGTTTCATAAATTACAATTCTCATTTTTTAATATTGGCATGTAAATAGTGCAACTTTGTTAAGTTCCTTATTATTTTCTTCTATGTTTACCTTCTCATGCTTCTTGTATTTGAATGTGAAACTTTCTCTTCAGCTCTGTTTTGTTCCATCAAGAATGCTTGAAAATCCTCCATCTCATTGAATGAACAAATTTTCCCCTGAAACATTATACTCAGTTTTGCTGGATAGGTGATTCTTGGTTTTAATCTTAGCTCCTTTCATCTCTGGAATATCATATTCCAGGCCCCTTGATCCCTTAATGTAGAAACTGCTATATCCCATGTTATCCCCATTGTGTTTCCACAATATTCAAATTGTTTTTTCTTGGCAGCTTGTAATATTTTCTCCTTGATCTGTGAACTCTGGAACCTGGCTATAACATTCCCAGAAATTTTATTTTTTGGATCTTTTTCAAGGGGTGATTGGTGAATTCTTTCAAGTTCTATTTTGCCCTCTGGTTCTAAAAAATCAGGGCAATTTTCCTTGAGAATTTCTTGCAGGATGCTTTCTAGGTTCTTTATTTGATCATGGCCTTCAGGTAATTGAATAAATTTTAAGTTTTCTCTCCTGGATCTATTTTCCAGTTGAGTGGTTTTTTCAGTGAGATATTTCACATTGTCTTCTATTTTTTCATTTGTTTGGATGTTTAACAGTATCTTGATTTCTCATAATGTCATTAGCTTCCATTTGCTCCACTCTAATTCTGAAGGAATTATTCTCTTCAGAATGCTTTTGAGACTCTTTTTCCATCTGGTAAATTCAGCTTTTTAAGGCAATCTTCTCCTCATTGGCTTTTTGGGCTTCTTTTGCTATTTGAGTTAATCTATTTTTTTAAGGTGTTATTTTCTTCAGTCAGGTTATTGACTCTCTTTTCATGATTTTATTGCATCATTATCATTTCTCTTCCCAATTTTCCCTCCACTTCTCTTATTTGCTTTTCAAAATCCTTCTTAAGCTCCTCTATGGCCTATAACTATTTTATATTTTTCTTGGAAGCTTTTCATGCAGGAGTTCTTACTGTATTTTCTTCCTCCTGTTCCATACATTGTTTTTCCCCCCAAAAAAGGAATCTAAAGTTGGATGGCTGTGTTTGCTTTGCTTCCTTTGCTTTTTCATGTTGCCACTCAGTTCCTTGACTTTTGAACTCTTTTCCACAGTAGAACTCTGCTTCCAGAGGGGTAAGCTTTATCCCAAATTTATGTGTTTTTTCAGCTGCTGGAGCTATTAGGGGGCCGTCATCTCTGCAGTCCCCATCAGCTTTGGCTCACTGCTCAAACATCTCAGGAACAACACCCAAGACTGTGATCCATATCTAGGAAGGTGAAGCAAAAGCAATTACCCTCTGGATGATCACTTGGTCCCCCTATGATCTGCAGACCAGGAGCTCTATAGTACTTTTGTCAAAGCAGCTGCAGGGCTGCTGCTTCTGCCACTTCTCACTGGTTGGTGTATGTGGGGGTGGAGGTTGGACCACACTCTGCCCCCCCCCCCAGATCCAGGAGAATTCCAGTGACCTTTTACTTATTCTTTCATATTTTTGGGTTGATAATTGTGGAAACGTGGGGAGCTGCTGATGATCCACTCTCCAAAATCCTTCCAGTTGCAGCTGGTCTGGGAACCCTGGCGCTAAAAGCTCAGGCTCAATCTAACTCTTTCTGTCTACCTGCCTGGATGCTTTCAGCATATTTGTTTCTCTTGCACTTTGTCGGTGCTTTAGCTCCAAAATTTGTATAGATTCATATTTTATATATAATTGAGGTGGTTATGGGGAGAGCCATGGAGATTTCCTGCTTCCATGCCACCATCTTGGCTCCACCTCACTCTCTAATTTTTCTAATATTCTATTCAGGTACTTAACTTTTTCCCCCTTATTTATGTTTAGTTAGATTTAATTACGGATCAAAAGGGTATATTATTTTACTATATATTTGATCTATTATTATCTATTTCTCCCTAGAATTCAATTAAGTTTAAACTTTAACTATTTAAATGCAATGCTATTTTGTGTGGTGTGGTTTGGTGTGATGTGTGTGATGCATGTGCATAGTATTCATTTTATTCATTATCTGGGTTGAAAATAAGGAAATGTAGTTTCTGCACT
Organism: Pseudocheirus occidentalis; assembly: GCA_028646575.1. Lineage (NCBI taxonomy): Eukaryota > Metazoa > Chordata > Mammalia > Diprotodontia > Pseudocheiridae > Pseudocheirus > Pseudocheirus occidentalis. Next base: position 5,029 of record JAQQSW010022656.1, read on the forward strand.
GTTCATCATATTTCATTGTAACTATATTTATTATATCCTAGTCCAGAATCTTGATTTCTGAAGTTTGCTTGAAGACTTTGCTTGAATTACTCATTTTAATTTTTTGTGAGTCATGATGTTTCCAGTGTGTTTCTTATAAATTTTAGGTGGTGCTTTTTAAACCATTCGTCTGTCCCCTTCCATTTTACAGTTGAGGTGATACCATTCCCATTTGTGGTTGCAATTGTTGATTGTATTTTTCCCTCAACTTCTCTTGTTACACATTTTTTCTCTTTACCCTGAACCTATCCACTGCTTACAAAGGAAGTGCTAAAACAGGAATTTGTCTCTGTTGTTCCTCTTCTCAAACTTGTCCCACTCCTTATTGTGGATTTTTTTTTCATTCTGTCCTTCTTTACTTTTAATTCCCTTCATGTTCCCACTTCTAACGTTGTAGTTGGTTTTGGTTTTAACTATTATTTTACTTAACCTATTCTCCCTCTAAAATGTCCCTATATCTGTTTCCCTGATAAATTTGATATATTTATATACCATGCTCCTGTGTGTCTGTGTGTGTGCGTGTGTGTCTGTGTAATAGTGAGAATGTTCCACCTTCAGTTGTATGATTCAGAAGAGAGTGGGATTCATAGAATTATTGGTTCTTCTTTCATTTTTGAATACTTTCCATACACATCCCTATTATGTTAGATAGTGTAATTTCTCCCTTTCCCTCTCCTTTCTTTCCTAGCATGTTCCGCCCATATTTTCTCTTTTTGTCTTTTCCAGAGGATATCAAAATGTTTCACAATCACCAAAAGCACTCAGTCTTATTTAACATTCTCCATAACCCATGTAAATATTGGGGTTTTGAAGATACTTCATTTCTTTTCTCCCATTAGCATGTATAAAATTTATCCCCACATCATCACTTCCAAATGATCAAATATGTATGTTTCCATTTTAAAATGCCCACTCAATCTAGCTTTTTCATGGAGAACATTTGGGAATAATGTATTTCATTAAATATCTCTTATCCCACCCTTATAGGATTAAATTCAGTTTTGCTAAATATGTTGTTTCTCTTATAATCTTTCATCTTTTAGTTTTTGTTATATCCTATTTCAATATCTTCTCTCCTTTGAACGAAAGTTTCCAAGTCTTGCATATTTTTTTTAAATTGGGTTCTTGGCATTTATGCTTTTCATATAGTTATACTGTTTGTTTATTTTATTTCCTTTGGCCAGGAACCTCTAGGATTTGTCTATGATGTTTCTGCATGTTTTTTAGAGTATCAACTAGGAGATGATAATTAGATTCCTTCTATTTTCACATACTTTATTTCTAAGGAATCTACCCCAATTATACTTTTTTTTATGGAATTTCAACTTGGGGGCAGTATTTATCATGGTCTATCATCCTTTTTCACCCTAGATATTAGATTCTGTTTCTTTTGTTTCTTTTATCTCAGGCACTTTTTAGTCCTTTTTAAAGGAATGCTATTTTCTATGAGGAACTATTTAGATTTAAAACCTTACTAATCTTCTTGATTTACCATTTCATCAGTTCTCATTTCAACATATTTCTTCATTATGTCAAAAGAATTCTTATATTTACTCAAATTCCCACTTAAGTTTTCACATTAGGGGTCACATTCAACCCTATTACTTCTGGATGATGTGGCCAAACCCTATTTTTTTACATACATTGAATAAGCCTTCCCTAATGATGTGGTTCAAGGATTGGCTGCCTAGGTGCTTGTTTGGGCTAGGCCTTCCTGAACACAAAATGGAACACAGACTGGATGGATGCTGCTCTGAATCTATCTCTTTCTCGAGTTCCAGTGCTCCACTTTTCTGAATACCACTGTGAATCTGTTTCCTTCTGTAGCCAGGGATGAAGCCTGCCCTGCTCTAGATACTGAGCCAAGCCTGTTTCTTTTGGCAGCTTTGGAGCTTCCTTGTTCTCACCACTTTTCTGGGACTATCTCTTGATGCATCTAGGACTCTGTTCTCCCTTGAGTTGAATGTTGTTAAAGACTGGTCTCCACCGAGGCTCTGTGTCTGCCTCCAGATGTATATGGCCTACTAGTATCAGCTGTTTTTCACTATTCTTTCCACCACCCTGACTTGTCTGTATTCGGGGTTTCCACAAATTCCTGGAAATCTTTTTGGCATCTCAGTGGACAGAGAGGTTTGTAGGTTGTTTGGTTTTCTTTATTTGTTTACTTTTTACTGGTGTCAGTATGATTTCTGAGCTCTTACTCTATATCCATACATGCTACTATCTTTCAACAATATGTCCAAAAGTAGACATTTTGAAAAGTATCTGTTCATATCGACCTATTTTACTTAGGAATTATCCATGCATTTGGAAGTTCTCTCCCATCCCCCAGAACTCTCCCTGCACTCACTACATGATACTCTTGCTCTGAGAGGAAAACAACAGGAACAGGGAGAGTAATACAACAAACTGTATAACACATCTTGTAATTGAAATGGACTATAATCACTAATATTAAAGACAGTGAATCATTCTAATCGAGCTGTGTTCAGCAAACAATGAAAAATTATGTGCCAGAAAAGCTAATGCTGGTTTTAAAATGAACAGAAATGAGGTGAAATAGAACCTCACTCGTTATTCATGAAGGCCAATTTAATGTGATTATTTTTCCCCTGGCATCCCAATTTCATGATTACTGTTGTATACCTCACTGTTATTTTCTAGCCTAATAGTAGTCAAGAATAACCAACTGGTGATGATTCTGTTTAAAGCTGAGTCTAAATGTTTCCCAAACTTACTTCCAAATGCTTGTATGTGCTATTGATGGGGTTCAAAAAAAATGAAAAATTTGAGAACTCACACTTAGAACAAAATTTTCACAAATCAGATTGAACATTTATCATTAAAAAGGTAAATAATCTGTGAAAGGTGGGTTACATAACAGTAATTTCAAGATCTTAAAAATGACCATATGTTTTCTCATTTATAAAACAGAATATTAAATGTTGTGAGAACATAGAAGCTAAAATGCAATTATCAAAAAGAAGCACTGTCACATAGAATAGTAGAATAGAGCATAAATATATAACCTGAGCAGGTTTTGAATGTTATAAAAGTTGTTTTACGTAACTAGATGAAATTATTTTAAGGTACTCTACTATTATATGGTCCTATAAATGTGAGAAATAGAATGGACTTGGGACATAGAATGTTAAAACATAGAATATGGAATACTAGAACAAAGAGCACTTACAATATGTAATATTGAAGTATGAAAGTTATATTGTTACTGTTGAAAATTACTTGGAAACTAGACTATTAGAAATGAAAGAATCTTCTGAGACTATGAAGTCACAGTCCTTTATGCATGAGGAAACTGAAGCCTATAGAAGGAAGATTTTTTAGTAAAGTTCACTGAACTATTCAGTGACAAATTTAAGTTTAGAACCCTTATTCACCTGACTCACTCTAATATTTATTTTATGTGATTTATCATTGCTAGATATCTGCCATATATGTCAACGTGCAACAAAACTACTTTTGATATGTACCCATGAGGAGCTGGATAAAAAAAGTAATAGAATTTATGTAGCACTCTAAGGTTTGTAAGAGACTTTTCAAATATTTTGTTTTGATCTCACAATAATCCTATGAGGTAGGTATATTATTATCCCCGTTTTCCAGATGATGTAGATGAACCATAGAAATGAATGGAGGTTAAGTGACTTTCCTGGGATCACAAATCTAGTTTGAAAGCATTTGAGGCCAGATTTGAATCAAGTGTTCCCCCATCTAAAGTAGTGTTAAATAGGTCACAGACAAAGGGTAGAGGTAAATGTAAAATTTCAGTTATTTGATAGTTCTGAGAAGCTCCAGAAATAAAGAGACAGAAAAAATAAGAAAATAGTTAATTATTTTTAAAGTTCCTACCAATTCCACCCTTGGTACTAAGGGATATGAAGTTTACATGAAAAGAAACTACTTGGTAGGCGAATTTCCCCCTTGCATCAACTTTCTCAAGGGTCTCTGCAAAAGTCTATCAACAACTTCCAGATTTCTTCCTAGAAAAATTCTCTCTCCTTCCCTTTTATGCTTACCTCATTTTTAATTTTACTAAAATCCCAAAGAGACAAATTAGTAGGGTGGCAGAGCCTGGCTGAGTGCCTTCATTAGCTCAGTGCTAATAAGTTCTTTCAGCACCATGGATAGCGTCTGACATCACAACTCAAGCTTATCCAAAAGCTAATTATTTCCCCTGTTATAAAACAAAGGTTCTATATCAAAGGCCCATAATGTGACACAGTACACACTCCAGATGCACTGATTTGCAAAATAAATCAACTGTGCCAAGGAGGAATTTAAGCAGAAATTACAACAAATTGCGATTATACTTCCAATGGTACACTATTTAAATGCATTGTGAATGTATGTGTTCATGGCAATAAGAAGCCTGTGATATTCCAAGAGTTCTTAGGGAAGGACAGATAGGATGGAACAGGAAATAGGGAGAGAAAAGAATTCTCACCTCTCATGGTGATAAAAACTGCTGCTTCTCTCCTGTTCTCACTGGGTACAGATGCTATCATAGCCTAGTTTATAAAAAAAAAATAATGTCATTAGAAGGCAGATAGGAGCGTGACTAACAAATGTTTGGAGCCAGTCCCTAACAGGATAAATTAAGAGACTTTTTTAATAACAAAGAAAATCCAAAACTAAATTTTATCTTACTACTTCCCCTGCTCCAGTTTGGATGGTTATATGAACACAATGTCGACAGTTATATTTGTATTTTTTTCTCCCTTGAACAGGTGGATTTCTCCAAATGCCAAACTGAACATAGACACCAGATCACTTAGAAACTGAAATAATGCCATTCCCAGAGGCTGTGCAGTCTATCTAAAAGAACATACAATATCCCTTGAGATTCCAAGAATTGGAAAACATAACAAAGTGTCATGAACTGAAAATTATACTCAGCAACCAATGGAATTTCTCAATGGGTATCAAGCTATGATATGCCAGATTCAGGATTTTTTTTTGGTAACTGTTTTTTTTATTAACTTGTTTGTTCACTTTTAGGTTACAAGTTTCTGTTCCATAGTCACTTCAGTTATAGATTTTTCTCCCCTTCCTCCACATCCCCTACCTGACACCTCCTCCATAGTGGCATACAATCATGTATAGAATCTGCAAACTCCTTCACATTGTACAATCGTCTGGTTGTATAGGTGTTATAGCCAATGGAGTGAACAATGAGAAAAGAGAAACAAAAGCCAAACATCGAAAAGAATGATAGCACGCATTGCTTCAGTCTCCATTTAAACTTTGATCTTTTTGGATCTTTCTCTGAATGTAGACTTCTCCTTCCATCCTGAGACTTGTATAGTTGTCTTTTAACTGTGTGATGCTG